>JAYKXP010000109.1:0-164683 GCA_037176845.1 Paramarasmius palmivorus
TAGATGTCGGATTTCTGGCGGCGATAGTGGCCCACAGCATTTTGCAGCTGTCAACTCCCTGGAACCAGGCTCTGCTCACCGACTGCAACTGGTGCAGCAAGTTGCTTCTATCATCGTCCTCAGAAGTCGAGATATAATTGAGCCAAATTCTGGCCCAGACTTCAGGTGGTATGCGCAACACTGACGCCCGGGATGTCGACTGCAATGTGTGTCAGTGATCACGAACAGGGGAATCTGAGACTGGCAAGGTACTGACCATTGTTATAAACCAAGAGATGCTGGTGGTTCCTAAACTCCTTCTAACCTTTTGTACCTCCAACCGCTCGCCCGAATGTCTCCTAGCAGATCGGAAGCAGGACAACCTTCAGGAGCAGACATTCGGGAATTCCTCCCGGTCGTCAAGAGACCGAAGTTTCAACGAGTCGATTTGCAAGCGGCGAGGACGGGAAAAGTAGCCAAGAAACAAAATGGGCAGCAAAATCTGAACCGTGTTTCAACGGAGATGCATGTTGAAGGGGGCGCCGCGGAAGAAGAGGAGACAAGTGCTGAGGACCGACTTTTGGAAGTTTTCGATCTGTGAGCGACAAAATTACAAATGTTAGAAGGCAAACTGAAATACGCGTAGCGATAGCACTTACGGGCCTACAGTTGGCATCAAACGGTTGCAAAGATGGGACAGAGCACGGCGATTGGGGTTGAATCCCCCGATGGAGGTGAGAGACATCGGAAAGCCAGACACATTCATTGAACGCTTGCCAGGTGTATGTCCTATTGGTAGATAGAGAAGGAAAAGAAGTCGAAGAGAAGTCGATGAACGTGCTGGATGCTTGCCTTGCGAGTTATTGGCGTTCGAACACCCGGCCATGAGCCCCCAACCACCCAATCTTTCAAGACACCCCGGCAGGTATTTGCTCCCTGATGATGCAGCTGAGTCACCACAACCTAGACGCAAGCCAACCGCGGGGGAACAACCTGCCAGTAAGTGCCATGTCAGAAGAAGGTCGATGTGGGAGAGGAAGAGAAGCAAGAACTACACCGGGTAGAATTAAACCACATGAGGCCTTGTACGGCATCCTTGAGGCGACCACGTTTATAGTTCGAATATATAGAATGTCCTATTCCGGTGGCAGCAGTGCCATGCCTTCCAACCGCCGCCGGAAAAGAGAGCGCTCGAAAGGATACCCTCCGTTCACAAAATTCCTCAGCGGAGAATCCGACGATGCAGTACATATCAGGTCTGAGTTCGAGGACCCTCTGGCTCTTGATCGGCACGATTCCCGTTTTCGAGAGGTTTTGCTGCAGTATGTCGGCAAAGGGTACACCGACACTCCAACGTCACAAGAGTTACTCAACGATTATCTCTCCTGGTTTTTCAAGTTGCCACTGGAAAAACGTCCACCATCTATAGTGCACGCCAACCAGAAGAGAGAAGAGGCCCTTCGGAGTAGTGCATGGGTCCGTTATATTGCGGTGAAAGAGATGTTGCTTAACCCAGAGCATCAGCGAACGAAACAGCGCGCCGAATCCATAATGTCCTCCATTCCGACATACACCGCCGTATCACACGACGAAGAACACGAGTATCCACCTCGCGACGTATTCATATACGATTCACAGGATGCTGCAGACAAATGGAAGAAGAAGATCACTCGAGGGCGTTTACCTGATAAACGAAAGAAGCGGAAAGGGATGCACAAAGTGGACCTGGAGCAGTTGTTACACAACGTCAAAGAGGGTGAAAATGCGCGATTTGTGGATGAAAACGGTTCATTGGTATTTTTGGTTATTCGGGACTTTTGCCCATCACAAAAAATACAACAATGGGCCGACGCTGTTGCGAATCGAAACGTTGATGAACGCAAGTGTATCAGGGTAAGCATTCATTACCTAACCGCGTCGAATTCGACCTGTGAACTTGTCCAGCTTGAAGATGCAGGATCGATCGTCATGTCTGGTTGGAGTGCAGGGTCACGATCTTCACCGCAATTTCATTGGACTCGGAACCTCTTAAAGAAAGTTACGCCAGCAGAGGCCGAGGACCTCGCATACGAAGCCTCATCATCTTTCGCAGTGTTCTGGAACCTTTCCAGATGCATCCTTCCCGCAGAAATCATCGACGACTTTGACCGCTTCATCGAAGACTCTGGTATTCATCGGATGGACTCTGCTGTCATGGGGGATGGGGCACCATCTCAATATACCATTCCTACAGAGGAGGGCTGGGCGACTTTTCGCCATGCAAAGATGGCTCCACCATGCGGCGTGTTCGCTAGGAACTATGCTCGGTTAGTCCATACTGTACAATCAGGCTAAAGGCTGACATGTCAGGCCTAGCGCGACTCACAACGAATCGCAGCCTCATACCTGGGCGATCTCTTGGACCACGGGTAGGAGAGGTAAGGTATCTGACGGGGGTCACTTTTACAACTGCCGTTATCGGTTGCGGGTAGAAGGTGCTGCAAACACGCTGGTTGCCTGGCAGCCGAAAGATTACCATGCAACTAGCCTCCAGAACGTCTGTCCCAATGACCCGAAACCGTCTTTCGCCCAGTCGGGATTGGCTATCGTGACCTCTAACCGCATCGACGGAGTATTTAGGAAATATACTGAAGGGCAGATGTCTGCCACAGAGGCAGTAGAGGAGTGTTTCAGAGACGGCTATCAAGACAACCAGGACGAAGGGGATGACGTTGAAGATCAAAGGAGCAGATAGTATTCGCAGATAAGGTATAATATTCAGGTCAATAACATACTCGTGTACAGGATGTAGCAAGACTAGAATCGATGCGACTGTGGTAAAAAGTAAGGTAAAGTAAAGAGCAGGTCGAGAGGCGGTTGATTATGAATGTTGTATTACCATAACAAAAATGAACAAAACAAACAAAAATGAACATTAGCGGCGAGGTACTCCCTTTCGGGCTCGCTTAGAAGAAGAGGCGCTGTCTTCCATTTCCACATCTCCGGAGGAAGAAGCTGTCACAGACGACGAAGGTGAGGAGGTCGGAGCATCATCCTCGCTCTTCCCTGAGCGAAGGAGACTCCTAGCGGCGGCATTCCCTGCATCTACTTTCCTAGGGGAAGGCATATTGGCGATGGGTCGAATCGATAGGCGAACTTCAGGTTTCTTCACGGGGAATGGGGTTGCGTCCAATACGTCAATGGATGTGATACATAGATGATAGAACTGAGAGAAGTCAGAACAAAAATAGGTTGCACCAAGGTTGACGAACCTTTCGCTTGAGCCTCTTCTCTTTGTCAAAGTATATCCATGCTTTCAAAACTGCCGATATCCACACCAGTGTACCTGGAGCGATGACCGCGTAATGTTCTGAAGGGTTGGCGAGAGACCCGTCTGATTTGCGGAAATCCGGGACAGAGACTTTGGATTGGACCAACTTGCACAACGGGCCTCCATATCCAGGAAGACATGTCGGGTCGAGGTAATCTCCGACTTCGAGCTTCTTAATTTGACTCGGAGGTGCTGCTGTAATAACATCGTTAGGTGGTATCTGCAGAAACTGGAGGCGAAACGAACCATCTGCTTTGGGTGCGTCTGCTTCGGGTGGGGCAGACGAAGGCTCTCCGGAGGCGTCCAAGGGTCGTTTGAGTGCGACTTTTTCATACTTCGGAGTCCCCAACACCTTAGTACCAGTAGCTGCAGCCTTAGCAGCAGCAGCCCTAGCAGCTGGAGGTAACTATTTGTTTGCGGTCAACATCAATGTCGAAGAACATATCACGGAGCTTACCTCATACAAACGTTCAGTATGAAAGATCAAAGCATCAGGCGGATCAGATGTGTTGGCTGCAATGTGTTTATAGGGAGGACGGACGGAGGCGAAACTCTAACCCAATGTCAGATCACGCCAAAAAACCTGATCTCGGCTCACCTGATTCAGAGCTTTCTCTGAGTCCCCCTCTGCACTAATTGCTTCATGCAAGGCAACGACCTGGTTCGTGAAACAGCCGTTTATGTATTCGTCGCCGAATGAAGGCTTGCCCAAGACGATAATCTGCTTGACGACAGAATCGTCGTCCATTGCCTTTGGATTCTGATATACCGAATCAGTATATGTTGAAGGCAAACAGTAACGCAACGCTTACCCCCTTCTCAGGGATGCTAAAGTTCCCGAACGGAGCGAGTGCCGTTCCTTGTGCAAATCCGAGGATTTCACCAAGATAAAGAAAAACCTTCTCTTCTCCTGCAGCGTTGACGTTGACGTAGTTCTTCGTGTAGGTGTTGGGCTGATCAATGGAAGTGAAGTCTTCAACCGCGGCGTTCCCAGCCCAGTTATCTCCCAACAGGTCGATATTCTTTGGTAGGCTGCAAAGGGCACCCCCTGGCTCCACTCTTGCACGAAGCCCTTCGTGGTCGATGGTATTACTGAGATAGTCCTCCACGGTCGCCATGTGAAATTTTCAGGTGGCGCTAGGCAACCATAAGTTACTGCTCACTAGTAAGAGATAGTCAACATACCTGTAAGGAACGGTGTATAGTCGGCGCAGTAGATGACAACGGCGGAACGAGGAGTACACGCTGATAAATGACCTTGGGACGAGTTTCGGTAGACCAAGATTCTGGGATATTAGATCGAAGGGGCGATGGCGAGAGGGGAACTTTGGTGTAGCGATTGGAAGGTACTTGGGTAGCAGGTTCTGTTGCGGCGCTCGAACGGGTTTGGGTGAGGGATACTCTGGTGTACCGGACTCTCTATTTAAATGTTACAAACTGGTTCGAATTTCAACTGAAACAGCTGCGCACCTTCGTTGGATTCGTGTCAGCACCCTCAAACGGTCGCTTGCGAGGCACCATCTCCTGTAACAAAAGTCAATCGCAGGCAGTTATTGCGACAGGAAGACACACCTCACGATCGAAAGAAGTTGCCAGTCGGATAGACTCCTGTTGGAGTACATTGACTGCATCTTCTGCAGCAGCACCCGAAGAAACGTCGTGAGGATTGACGTCAAACACAGAGAGATCACCAGGGCTTATTCCGAAGGAAGCCAGCTGGTAATTTGCTGCATGTTTTTCTTCCGGGTCTCCACGATCCAGACTAGTTTTCAAATCAAGGAAGTTTAACCGGGCCATCTCTGTTCTGGAATCTTCGGAAGGACGGCTGCAGATTTTAGTCTTGGAGAACGGGCGAAGTATGATGAGACCTTCAAGGGATTTTACTCTAGAAATCATCACATATGGCTCTTCTGTTCCCCTGCAATCGGCCAAATCCACGATGACATGCGAAAGGGTTTGACCTTGTGCCTTGTGAGCGGTAATTGCAAACGCAGGGACAATCGGAACTTGTACTCTTGTAAAGGAGGCCCTTTTCCCAGTATCAGGATGAACGATTTTGATGGATACTTTTGTTTCGAGAGCAACGATCTTGCCGTCAGTGAGATGAGGAAGCGGTTCTGAAGCCGTGGTAGAAGGAGCGTCCACGACACACGAAGTCGCGTGACGCCTGCCAAGCGCATCCAACCGGTACCGCACAGAGTCTAAAGAGCCAATTGTGCCATTCACGACACCTCGCCCAACGTCGAAGTTGTGACCTACTATGACTGGCATTCCTCGGGCAAGAGGAATTTTGTACAACCGTTGGCTGGTTTTCCCACTATCCAATGAACCAAGGCAGTGTAGTAGTCTTTCGTCCGTGACTTCTGCTCGCCCGTAACTGTCTGAGGCATAATACCAGTGGAGTTCCTCGCCAGTCCGGCGGGCGTATGCCTCTGCAAGGTGAACGTTCAGTTCGTCCTTCATCTTGTTACTTGAAACAATAATGGGTGCGTTGTTCCAATCATCGGTCGTCGGATCTGGGTTAACTTTGCACAGGAGTCTATCCTGAAGAACTTCATAATCCTCTTCTGTGCACTTTCCCACTCGCAGGCGACCAAGCAATTCGACGAAGAAAGCGTTGTCCTGGCCCGATTGCCGCATTTGTTCGGTCAAAATCACCACGGTATCAATAGACATCCATAACAACTTTCCGTATACCGCATCCTGTCCTCTGGACGTTCCGACGCGTTCACTTTTGATTTTCGCAAACAAGCGGGTGTCGAGTACAGGGGGAAGTTGAGCGAAGTCGCCGGCAAATATGATATTGATTCCTCCGAAAGGTAATTTGTTTTGCTTCGCCATACCAAGCGCCTTGCTTATGTTCAGCATAAAGTGGCATCCTATCATCGAAACCTCGTCTACGAACAAATAATCGACTCCTTCCCACATTGCCACCAGATCTGAAGAACTGTTGAGCTGTTCGGTGGTCTTTTGACCCATGCACAGCGCGGAGTGCAAGGTCATCCCGGAGATATTTCGAGCTGCAATACCTGTGTACGAAGACAGTCTAAATCTTCGTGGTTGGTTCCTGGCTTCAAAAAATGCCTTTACTGCGTTTATGACATGCGATTTGCCAGTTCCACCAGCACCACCAAGATACATGCGAAGGGCAGAAGTGCGCGGTTTTAAAGAGTGTTCCGCTATGATTCTGAATGCTCGTTTTTGCCTGCGGTTCAAAGGGGGGCTGTACTGATCCAAGAACCCATCAATATCAGGTGCTGATGACGAAGCTGTCCCTTGAACGTCTTGCCTTATACCTGATTCACGAGTGGTAGAACAACCTGTTGATATTCCACTGACAGTGTCGACGCCAGCAAGTCCCAAACTGCTGTCAACACTGGCAGTAGCCGAGGAAGTGTTCGGTGTTGCAGCAGATGCATTTTTTCTCCACCGTTTGCGGCTTTCATCATAATACCCTTTCCAAACATCTTCTAATTCTTCTTCATCTGGTGAGATTTCGTGATGGCTAAACGCTGATTTCACTGGTGTGCCAGCGGACAATCTGTCTCCAATGAATCCTGCTTGGGCAATGGTCCTTACGCAATTGTCGATACTAGCAGCAGCAACGGCGTCCCTGATACTCCGCGATGACTGTACAGCTTCTATGTGATCGGCCAATTGTTCGGAATCAAAACAGAAATCGTCGTCCAGCACATTTGTCGATGCTAAAGCCGTTCGGGGTCTCATTCTTCGCGCGCTCTCCCTCTCAGCAAAGTGATCGTCGCGACTATCTTTACATTCATGTTGAAGGTGCATATTCTCCATGAGAGTTTTGTACCGAGGCGCACACGATTGTACAAATAGGTCAAATGCTTCGATCCAAGTCTGGTCTGCCAACTTTAAATCCTGCGCCGTACGCCAGGGCTTGAAAAAGATTAGCATGAGGCGACAATACCTAGGATACACTTCCTCTCTATCACGCCTAGGAATAGGTTGTCCAATGGGTACTGGGATGTATCTCAATTTAGGGTTTCTTATCTGCAGGCAGTGAGTCTTCACTTCCGCGTGTCTGCCTTTCAATCCAGGATGTGAACTAAGGAACTTATATTTGGGCCGGATTCTGCTATCATCATCAAGGGGAATTTCTGCGCAATCCGCGTCCTCCATGTTCATCGGATCATCAGCATCAACATCTAAATCACCTTCAGTAGGGGAAACCTCGAGCTTGTTCTTGGGAATTCGCATCTTATCTACAGACGAAACCATGTCCCACAGGCTAAGGTCTGCCAATTCGCTTGCTCGCCATCGATAATCGTCAAGGAGTGAGGCCTTTTTTGAAAGCTTCCCATCGACATCCAACCGCACTCTTATGACAGTATCATCATTCGTTTCCGGGTCGTCAGTTTCTCCGTTACTGGGTCTACTACCTTCACCGTCGGAATCTGCAACATGGGATTCCAATGTGCTTATGGACAGCTGTGATTCAATAGCGTGCTCGAAGCTATTCCAGTAAAAAGATTTGAATTCGTGACTCGTATAAAAATCTCCGTAGTCCATCAGATATGATATAACTTGTTGGCCCGACAATTCTTGTCTGCCGACCAAAGCAAACGAACATTTTTGCAGCAAGGCGCGGCCCACAGAGGCCGTATCCGCCAGAGTTTCCCTCTTTTCTTCAAACCTCTTCATTGCGGATTCCATGGTCCCGTATGCAACATGGGCTTTTAGTTGCGATTTCGTGATGTAGTCAGTTATATAGTGAGTCAACGCTTTAGCCGATCCTCCGGACCCAACGAACTTGATATCCATGTTACACCTTAGTGAACGGAGGATAGTAGGGTTGTAATTGTTGATCAGGGGATCCAAATGGCGCAGATGGAGTTCCCCTGTATCACTGTCTATTGACGAAAACGGGACAACTTCGCGGAACTCGGCCAACTCAAACCTGCATACTTTGGGTTTGCCACTACCTCTCTTCCAATACTTATAGCACGTAGGTCGATGGTCGTGTGTTTGGCAGCCTTTAGCCAAATTGAAGTAATCTTTCTCCACTGCGACGAGACCATGTCGGGCAGCGATATCTGCGGGGACGCCTCGGACGCTCACGGGATTTAGGTGATCGGATGGTAAAACGAAGTCAGTCCTGGGTTCCGGAGGAAGAGAGGTGGCGATGGCCTCGTCAAGGTATTTAATTAGCCGGGCCTGAAAACTTTCATCTTGTAATAACACGACCCGGTCTCTTATCTGATTGGTGTTCAGGGCTCCCTCAATCCAAACAAGCATATGGCAGTGCAAACTACCACGTCCCTGGTTCTCGACGGTACCGAAGAAGGATTTTACAACACCAAAGACTCCAGGGTTGCCCTTTCGCGATTTTACATCGTATCCGAGCAATATTTCGATGAATGTTCTCATGTACAAGTCAAAGAACTTGGCTCCAACGGCGGGATTCTTAGCGATTAGCTGACTATCGCGGTGGTAGTTGGGTCCATCTCCCGGTAGGAATCTATCAACATCGAAGTCCTGGCCTGCCAAGAAGCGGACGATTGGATTGAAGGAGTCAGCAGGATTGACTGTGATATAAAACGTTGGCAGTCCGTGTGAAATCTGGAGACCTCTGATTTGCTTCCGCATAAGGGATTTGGAGGCGGAGGAACCGGGAACGGTCGATGTGACGACATTGACTTCACGCATCAAATTGACGACTTCATTTTCTTCTGGGGTGAATCCCTGAGTACTGTTATTCGTTGCAAGTTTCTCACTCACAGCTTTCACGGAATCTATAGTGACCGATGATGCCCGGATCGCAAATGACTCGAATCCGGACTGCTTCATTTTGTAAGACGTACGCCTTAGGATTTCTCGCCGCTGAATCATGTTAAAAGCTGTGAAATGAAACGAGTAGTGTTCTTGAAATCGCCTGTCTGCAAGTCGGAAGTAATGTTTGACTTGCCTCTCAATGGATACTTTAACCGTCCTTTTCGCATCTTCAAAACCTCCGATGCCGTATGGGAATAGCGTCGGGTACATCATAGGGAACAAGTCTGGATTGTAGAATTCGTTGACGGGTTCGGGACCATGGGCGTGTTCATAGTATGGCAACCCGTCCTCTAGAACGTGTTTGATGGCGGCTGCCTTCAAATCATACGCGTTTGCGTTCAGGTCAACATCAGTGATGACGATACTCTGAAATGGATATGGCAGGTGTGCGTGTGTATCTTCCGAGTTGGATTCTTCCGAGTCAGGAGCATTATCATAAATGTCATATCTTGATGTTAGAACATCCAAGTCTTTGTTGGGTGGGGTGACTTCAATATGTACAGGCAAGACAAATTCTGTAGGTAGTGCAGATAGCATGTCATAGTCTATTTCAATCGACTTGTACAAAGGATTATTCTCTTTGAGCCAGATTAAGGCTGCTCGTACTTTATGAGCGCGAACGTACAATGGCGTAGCCTTGCTTTTCAGCCACTCCTCCGTAGGTTTAGTAGACCCTATGAATAGGACACAAATTGGCGATGTTAATTCTTTCACAGAAGGGGGCAGGATATCGGCCACTTTGCCGGGCTCCTGGGGATACACCATGATATGACCGCGAAATCCGCGCTGCCTGGCCGATTTGTTCTTATCCAAATTCCCTTGTACACCGCCTGCATTCCTTCGCATATCTTTCTCTTCTTTCTCACTTGTTTCTCTGTCTTCCTTGAACTGAAGTACCCAAACCTTCGCCCGCACTCTGGCAATCATTGCCTCCTCAACAACAGTCAGATCTTGAAGTTCTGGAGGAACATCGCCCAAAAGCATGTGGTTCGCTAGTGCCAATGCGGGAACTTTCCCCTTGGACAACGACATCCTACATTCTCGGCACGTCTGCAGGCGTACTTCGTTGCCTGTGACATGCAATCCACGCTCATCGAGCACCGAGTCTTGAAGGCGAGGATTGTCATATTGAGGGAGTGCACCCATGTTACAATTTTCAAGCCAAAAAGGATCCACGATGACATCGTCAGAATCAGATTGCCTATATCGGCGATCTGGCCGGTGTAACAAGGAAACGTCGATATCGGATAACGGTACAATTGTTTTTTCGCTGCAAGGCCTGTCTTCGCCGCATACAGCACAAGTAAACTCGCGGAGGGCCTCTGACGAGGTAGCTGCGTGAAATCGTGAAATGAGTGATTCGAAGAAGGCAGGTGAAACGTCAGGGGGCCAAGACGATTCAGAGTTCGAGTCAATTGGAGGATGCGTAATTGGGGAAAAGACGGGATCACTCACGGGATCAGAGCTGCTAGCGCTTTCGCCCGAATTTAGGGACGAAAGGTGGTCTCGGAGAACGGTTTTTGCATTGGACGTCGAACATCCTCGGTTGACGTCAAGAACTTTCAACGCACGCTTGACTACACTATTCGACGAACGTTCAAGCATGTCGCGCAATATCTCGATCTTGATGTCAACGAGATCTGTTTCACCCTCTGGGTGGTAAACTTCATTAATTGCTTGGCATCCAACGCCGCCAGAACCCTTGTTGGCGATGCAAGTTCCTTCGACGAAATGAGAAACTATCTCGTCTCTGATCGTCGGACCAGATCCGGTAAACCGGGACACATTAATACCATGTATGTCAGCGATTGCAGTCAGCGCTGGTACTCCTAGGTTCTCAAAATTATGAAAAGTGTCTTTCACAGTATGCAATGACGGTGGGACACCCGCGGTACCAGGTGTCAGGGACAAGCTGTACTCTCGCAGCCTTCTCATAACATACGCTTTACCCTGCGCGCGAGTCTGCATTCGATCCAAAACAAGACCAACAGACCTTGTGACTAACAACAGTACATCGAGCGTGCACGACTTTGCAGAACGAACAACTGCTTGAGATAATAACACCCGCGTTCCGTAGTCCTGGCCTGTCAGGCGGCAACCTTCTTTCCTGGACTTCACTATCGTGCACATGCCAGAGAAAAGGTGGTTTAGTATTGCTGTTGTAGCATCGCGAGCTGTCCTGAAACCGAATGCATTGATGCCGTGCAAGGCTGCAAGATTGGATAATGGTTGTACATCGGGCAGGAATGACGAACAGCGAACTCCTGTGCGAGCAGATCCGTGTAGGATGCAATCAATGATGGACTGACTAGAAGGTTCAGGGGGAACAGGTATCATGTTTTGGGATGTACTAGCCGTCGCGTTGCTATGGCAAAGGTACACAGAAGGATTGGGTGTTGCACTGACTACGGGACACGACGGAAGGGTATTTGAACGTGGTGTAGGATTCGCCACAGGACAATGGAAGGGTATTGGACTGTGAAGGGGCCTGGTAATGGGCGTCACTGTAGAATCAGGGACAGGTGGCATATGGCTAAAAAACTGGGAACTAGTAAACGTGGAACTGGGTAACGGTAACGGTGTGCTCTGCGAGCCGGGATCAAGTAGTATTGCTGCAACAGCATTGGTTAGTCAAAAAGAATGAGCATACAGGTTGCACATAGAACGTACCGGGCATATTCATCCAGCCAACTAGCAATTCAGGGGTTCCTAAACGCTCACATTCTTGATAAAAGTCGACACCGAACAAAACGTCGACATTGGGAGGTAGGTCGGGGGAGACAACAAAATCGAAGGGAACAGTATGAGCCATTGAAGGGGTAGACATGGTTACCGATGTCCGTGACCATGAACCGATGTGAGGGATGCGATGCATGGTGACGAAAGTTGATGAGATCCTGGAGCGCATCGTGGAGTAATCTAGGAAGACCGTGGCGATGGCATTGGCCAAGCGGAAAGTTCGGGGTGTGGATTGCATGTAGAGGTAACCGACGAGATGGGATGAAGGACAAGGTGACAAGGTGAGAACAGTAGACAGCTATGTACGAACGAAAACTTCAGATGACAAATGCTGACAAATGCTGACTAAAGATTACTAATGCCTGGAGGGCTGAGTTTGCACGCCATAACCCACTACTTACGTAGCGGGAATTAGTATTGACCTTGGACGGAGAGGGCCGGGTAAACTGTCACTCATTTTTCTTCTCAGACGACGATCCTCTGTGGCGACCCCCGGAGAATTCTCCTGCAGATTCCCTTGTCCGTGACTTGAAAGTGCGTAAAAGCTTGTTTCAATACGACAGGTGGAAGCTCCATAGATGTTACGATACTGGTTATCAAAAACGAAGGCTTCCTTTCAAATTCTGTGATGTGCTGGACTGATCCTCGTGCATCGTCTTTGTATTCACGAGATCTCTTCGGTCAACGCAGTCTATGTGTGGCAAGCTCGATTCTGCGATTCTGTGGTCTCGCACGGTACAATAATGCTCAGGAGCAAGAAACCATCACTGGACGACTAGTAGATGTGCAAATCAAGTTTCCTTTCCCTGGGGCGTTTGTAGAAAATTCCATTATGACGTTGGCGCCACCAGACTCGCGCCACTTCTCGGTGAAGTCCCTCTGAACAGCCCATGATCATGCCATTCTTGGCTCTCCCGCGATGACCGGAGAGATATACCCACAAGCACGACTTCATACCCACAGTAAGAGCATCTTTTACCTTTAAATCGTACACCTAGCTAACTCCTGACACCGCAGAACACCTCAGTGCAACCACCATTCAAAGCAAGGGCTATAGAAAAGGCAGCCACAGGGCTCTTCCCTCATCCTATACTTTTCTCTTCCCCAAACTACCCATATCCTATAATACTCAATGGTATCGGCACCCAAAATATTCGCCAGGAAGATCAAAGGCCTCCTTTCTCTGCTCACTTCCGGCTCCAGGCGCAAGAGCCGCACCCATAAGTGGCCAGAGCCTACGTGGTATCGACCCGAAGAATATCTTCCGGGAGACGTCTGGGACTCGCAGAATCCTGCAGAACGTTTTGCCTCTGCAGGCGATCTATGTGCCCACCTCGGAGACCAGCTACCAGTGCAAGTTGTAAAGCTCATTGCACATGATGTACTTCAAGGCCTCCAGTATTTGCACGGCATACGAGGAACTATGCACGGAGGTCAGTCCACTACCACGTTATCAAAAGCTTTACTTGGCTAACTAACTTAACTTTTAGATATAACTCAGGACAGTATCCTCATCGCCCCTCGAGATATGAAGTCTATCATTTCCCAATTCTATGGAGATAGCATGTCACAAAACACCTCAACCGCCTCCCATATGCAACCCCTCTACTTCGAATTTGATACGCTAGTCTCTCCGCCATACTCAGCGTCCTCCGTCGTCTTCCGTTTATGTTACCCAGATGTCGGTAAGTGCTTATGCGCTTCTCTTGCACTCCACTAACTCCGCCTTACGCAGACAGACCACGCCATGATCCATTATGCGATTCGTATGGAATGCGTCCTCCTGAGGCCATCATAGGCGCTCCTCGGACTATTAGCTCTGACTTATGGACTTTGGGCTGTGTCGTACGTTATACTTCTGCATACAGTGAAGACCGTGATCGACTCATTCCACTACAATTCTAGCTCTACGAGCTACTAACAGGGGAAAGCCTATTCGACCCGTTGTTTCAAACAGAGGACCTCGGTCTAACAACCGAAGAATCTCACATCATCCAAATCGTTGAAATGGTTGGCGAGTTTCCACGGGATCTCTTAATTTCGGGAAAGCACAGTACCCGTTGGTTCCATGAGGACGGTGGGTACATTAGCCGCGAGGGGGTCATACACTGAGACTATTGATAGGGAGGCTACGTCTAGACACAACATACTATCCTGTCACGCTGGAAGAAATCCTGCGAATGCGCATTGAGGAGTCGGAGGTTACCAGCACTGCCGACTTCTTGGGATCCATGCTCCGTCTAAGACCACAGGACCGGAAGAACGCTGTCGATTTACTCCATCACCCCTGGCTTGCGACGTCTAGCTGAGTTTTGAGAATGCAAGGTGAGTATGTCGTATTCAAGTTGTCGATGGCAGGAACTCACCTGGTGGCGTCAGGCTTCAGATATACATACCCCCTTCCTTTGATATCTTGAACTTTCAGAGCGATCATTTGGGTAAGGCGTTCATTCACTGTATTGTGCCTATTCTTCACTTCCCCGCTATTTGTGCCTCGGTGCCGTATGTTAAGTATGCTTTCCAGGGAGTCGGAAGGACTTGCGTTAATTACACACCGTGATCTGTCTTTAACCTTCTGTACTTTCCTTTGGGCGTATTTAGCTTTAAGAATTCGGACTATGCTTTCCTCATGTACATACATATCCATTAGGCAGCCAGCAATTGCAAGGCTATACTGTATACACTCGTTTACCACTCAATTATATGACGTCACCAAGCACCCAACTCTCACCTAAACCAACATGTCGTCTCTAACAGATTGGGCTCAATCCAACCTTGACAAGCTTTTCGAGCACTCCGGAGAGCCTGAAGACCAGTTCCAGACCCAGTTCACCACTACCTTTTCCCCCGATGCTCAAATCCTTTTGAATCACCAGTCAGTCTCACTCGACGAATACAAGAAACGCATTTCCGAGACGTTGGCCACGGCGAGCTCGAAAGTAGAGTGGAAAGATGTTCTGGAAGATACAGAGGTGTGGCTCTACTAGTTTGTTCTCTATCCATTTGCTGAATGCTTGAATATCAGGCCGGTATAGTCGCGGGTTTCCTGGTCATCACTCGAACAATGAAGTTTAGGATCCGAGCCGCACCTGCACAGAACTATACGTATATCACTCTTTCGGCAAAGTACGTATCGGAACTCCGAGTGGATGGGCATGGTCATCTAACGATATTAAATACAGGATAGAGGAATCTGATGGCCAACGCCATATCGTATCTCTTGTTCATACTTCCACGAGTAAAGCAGCCCCGGTTCATATACAAGGAATACCAGGAGGAGAGTCATAGATATTGATAACAAAGACCCATAAGTAAAGGAAACCATGAAATGTACTTGGAAAGCAAAGCAGGAAATTGGAGCTCGACACCATATGATAGATTACGCCTAGCCGAGATACTTCTTGACCTCTGCCTCAACGTCATATCCGAATAGCTTATCGTGAATCATGGAAGAAGGTAGCCTTGCTGCAACGATGAAACTGCAGTCAGTCCTGTACCGGATCTTCAAACCGAGTACGATTCTACTCACTGACAATCCACAAAGCCCAATCTCTTATCTTCTCCCCCAACCACGATATCTCCCTTTTCTGGTTCCCATTCCGCTTCGCAAAGGCTAGAATCTGTTTCACTCTCGGGATTCGAAGGGCTTCATACGCTATCCCAGCCTGCCGAATAGCCTCCATCTCCGAGTACTGCCCAAGGTAGCCTT
Organism: Paramarasmius palmivorus; assembly: GCA_037176845.1. NCBI lineage: Eukaryota > Fungi > Basidiomycota > Agaricomycetes > Agaricales > Marasmiaceae > Paramarasmius > Paramarasmius palmivorus. The sequence continues at coordinate 15,537 of JAYKXP010000109.1, forward strand.
TGAGTAACAGCGAGATGGTTAGTGCATCCTCGGCCGCGCATGAAACACCTTGACCAGAGTCGGGCGGCATCGCATGCGCTGCATCTCCTAGCAAGAAGATACGGCCGTGTCCGTTTTGGGTAGAAGCTGACGTCCAATGAGGTAGCTCTGGTGTTATGTAACGAGGAAGAACGAGGAATTGTTTGGGGTTGGGTCCCGTATCCGCGTTCCCCAACGAGGAAGGTGTACATCCCATGGTGATGACCTCTTTGAACACTTTGAAATCATCCTCATCGTATGGGGATGACCAGTCTCCGTGCCGACCGAGGAGCTGGACTGCGACTTGGGACGGGGGTGTATCTCGAGGGAGAGGCGGATCTACAGCATACGTGGACCACCACATCATCTGTTGCTGGTCGGGAGGCATGCTTGGATTGCTGCAGAGACCCAAGCCAAAGAATCCCGACCGACTGAACGTCATGGTCATTGGGTCGACTTTTAGACCTTCTTGAAGAGCAGGAGACAGTGACGAGAAGGGTAAGAATCCTCCGATGCCAGTCAGACCACTATGATAGGTGCTCATGAGCAAGTTTCATGAGAAGATGTCGAACACACTCACTCATAGTCTGCTGGGTATCCATTTCCTACAACTGCTTCTTTGCATATGCTTCGCACTCCGTCTGCCCCGATGAGGAGGTCGCAGGTGTCGACTGCGCCATCTTCAAACAGAACCTCAACAAGGCTGGCCGTTTCTCTGACCTCCTTCACTTTCTTGCCCCACGTTACCAGGTGCTCCATGTCCGAGACCCCATCAACGCCAACAAGTAGGCTTTCGTGCACTACTGCCCGTGGAACCATCACCGAACTAAAACCATATCTTTGTTGGTCTCCCGTATTGAGCCTCCCCAAAAGCTTGCCCTGCTCGTTCCTGAAAGTAAACGCGGGGACCGCCATACCTCTGGATGTGATGTAGTCGACTGCAGAAGGAGAAATGGAGGCTAGGGAGCGTTGGCCATTGGGAGCAAGACCGATACCGCCGCCTACGATAGTTGTCGTCGAGAGACTGTTTGGATATGCTTCGTAGATGGAAATGGTGGTATTCGATGGAAGGTGTTTACGAAGGGCGTGATAGGTGGCGAGCCCGCCTATACCTCCGCCTACTATGATGATCTTCATGGTGGGTCTTGAGGAATGGCAAAGAATGGATGCAGCTTTTTATACGCGGAAAGGATGGCATATCTTCAAAGAGTATCGCTACGCTGCATCTCGGCACTCTCATTTGAGCCCATAGAACGCTCTAAAAATAAAGTGTTGAAGTCTGAACTTGAGGAGGAATATCAATTGAGAGGTAGCTTACGTCGACCCCTCGGCATGTCAAACGACTGTGCATTTTGACGCTTCGTCTCTCCCACTGTCAAGCCCTAACCTATCAGAACCGCACGTTCCATTTGCTAAATAGCGCGCAGGAGTCCTAGACGCGATAAGATCCTGCACGCAGCATGTGCGCCTGCGGTCCTGATTCTTTAAAACGGCCTTAGAAACTCTTGTCAGAGCTTTGTGGTGTTCAGAGTTGGTCGGGAAACCTTACCGCGAGCTTCAAGGATCTGCTGAGACCGGCTCTTGATATCTTGGGGAAAGAGCAGGCAGGAAGCTGCTGTCGAAGCCATCGACGACGGCGGTCGCGGAAGAAAAAAGTAACGTTGTGACTCAGCTGTCACACTCCTTATATAGTTCAGGACCCGAGGGCTAGAGTACCAAAAAGTCATCTCTGTTCGTCAAGGTCCTAGTCATATGAAGCTAAGGTCCAATCAGGATATATATCAACAATTGTTGAGGTATGAACTGTCCCTCCCGATAACTAGATATCTGAGACTATCCAACCCTGAGACATATGCATAACCATCCAACCAACTATCATCCAACACCAGGCCCAACCACACCGCCTTTGGCAGCTATCGCCGAGTTCGAGGTTCCAGGTAGAGCCATATCTGAAGAAGTGCTAGGCTGCATCCTTATATGCCCATCCTTGTCCCTTTTATAGTCCCGTTTCATAAACTCTTGGTCAACGAGCCGTTCGCGTGGGTGTGCCTGTGGTCTGCTGATTTGATTGCCTTCTGGACCTGGATCATCTCTACAACAGCCTGTATAAGAAATGTACGTTGTATGAGTATCAAGAGCGAGGTGAGAGGAGCACCAAACGTACAACAACCACCGCAGAGATATGCGAAACCCATGGCGATATCACCCATGATCTAATACTATCCTCGTACGTGCGTATTAGGGTATACAGATATATGGAGCCTGTGTTGGTGGTTCAGTAGTGCCATCGAATCAACCTGCAAGTTACTTGCCAGTATGTGGGGTAATGGTGGTTTATAGGAGAGCTTTGTAATTGATGTCACCGGGACACGAGGTTGTTCGCCGGTGGAGCGGCAAAACAGCCTTCAATTCGACACGCTGTTCGGTTGGGAAGGATTTCAGTCATTACAGTCAACCACCGGTCCTTGGCGCGGCACCAGTCCTTGACGCGCCTTTGTTTCTCCTCATCCCTTGTACCTCTCGGTCTGGAAATTGATGGAACATGTTGAATATGTTTATAGGTGGTGGTCAGAGTCTCAGTAGCATGTCACCATGAGTAGAATGTCTTACAGAGTCGGCTTTATTTTCGACAAAACCTGCTGACTCAGCCAAATCTGGTCCTTGGTGTACCATCAAAACACGAAAATCCATCTGGTTTCCCCCTCACCTCCTTCTTCCTTCATTTGTATGCTCAGTTAGCATGCCACAAAGCGTTACTCTTAGTCCCGGAGGATCCGAGAGTCTGTAGATGGCCTGAAGAGCCCTGGCAAAATTGAGTGCGCCAAGGACTGGTGGATGACTGTAGACGTGTTGACACTGGTAGGAGAATCCGCGGGTGCTCACCCAAAAGAGAACCACTTATTGGGTATGCAGTTTGCACTTCTGTCCCAACGGCTAGAGTGATCGTGTACTTCTCGTGAAACTTTCCTGGACAGAAAGCCTCTCCGCGATGAAAGACATTCAGAACCTGTTTGCAGTGTCGTCATATAGGTATGGGCGTCAGGGATGGGTTGAAAAGGAATGTCAAGATATGGGTGTCATTCAGAAATAGCGTGTTTGACTGCCAAAGAGAACAATGTTATGCTTCCATACGGCAAAGATATTAGCCCGCAACACGTACCATCGTTCAGCTCCCTAAACCTGCGTATACGCATCAACAGTGATATCCCACAATGGTATTCCAGCTCTTCAGAATTCAAGGTTCAGAACCTCGTTCAGAACGAATGATTAGATGGCCTTTAAATTTCATTGATAAAAAAATGGGAGAGATCAAAAGCTGTGGAAACATCTACATTGAATGTATTATAACTCACATCGTATGGCCACTCTAAGTTCAGACTAAGCACCGAGGAAGTAACCGTCTTGGAATTGAGGTGAGGGAAGACGGCAAGAGAGCCATTTCAGGTATTCCCACGGCCGGAGAAAATTTCCGAACCGAGTCCGAACCAATTCCGAACCCATCACAACCGCTTCCCTCGCCCGTCGTCACCTCTTATACAACACCAACAAACGGGCTCTAAAGATCTAACCCCTCGAATTATGATATAGTAAATTAGCTATGGATCTCCTCGGTGCGTATCCTTCGACCCTCTTTCCTTGGAGAGTAGCTTTGAGTGTGTGATTCACTGGATATTTAAACCGAGATGATATTTGAACGCAGGTACATCAACGTTCTAGATCTGAGTCCAAAAAATCTCCGCCAGGAGATTGTTGAGGCTAACCGCAGTCACGGTGGAGATCAGACTAAGTACGCGATTTGCGTTGTACTGCAGGGCTGGGCACTGTTTCGCGAGGAACAGGACAGGAGCTAATATACGCCATATCCGCGCAGAATTCCTCCGAGCGGAATATCCTCTATTTACAGTGTGATCGGCAATATCCTTCGCGGTACGTCTGGCTTTATTGTGCTTACTCCGAGTCGTGGGGAAATGATTCTAGACGGACTTCGATTCTCGTGCATCTCGTGGCAGTAGCAATCTGCTTCACGACGAACTGACGCTCGAACACAGATTCATGGATATCACATCAATCTCCAATGCTCAAAACACCACAGTTCGTTGGCGCAGAATCGCCTGGATTCCTTCATGACTCTCCTACTCGGCGTCTTTAGTTTCGTTCTCTGGTCCTGTACTATCCTTGCACAGACCTTCTCCCCTTCTCTAACTTGGCGAGTGAGTGTTCTCCTCCTCTACTAAGAAGCACAGGCCTGATCATGTTCAGAAACCGAATATAACACGCACCTTGGCAGAACGCATCCGGATCGCAGCTGATGCTCTCGCAGAATCCGAGAAAATGCTAGACGCTGAAGGTCAATTCCACGGTACGTCATCAACAGCTCAAACCTCAAGTCATTGAGTTCATAATCCTCTTGTCTGCCGTGTCAATAGATGACCTTGATGTCTATGGACTGACGGGTCACCTTTATGCCCAGATGGCTTTATTCGATCGTATCACGAATCAGACAAAGTACCAGGAGAGCTTGAAGGGGCTCCTTTTGAACGCAGAAAAGGTGAATCAAGGGTTCCTTGATCAACGGTAAGTTACTAGTGGTCATCTGTTGGTTAAGGTGACTGAGGCGGACCATCAACAGTGTCCGTGACTACAACCTATTCTACTGGTGATCTTCAAGTTTATGGTTGAATCTTGTCTTTCTTTTAGCTCGATAATTCCTTGCAAGTCCTTTCTCCTGAAGACATATGAACACACAAATAACGTCGAACGATAACAAGGGCAAACGCTTATGCGGCAACACTCGCCTACATGGTTTACCGAGACAAGGTCTTTTTAAATTACGCAGAGACATCTTGGAGATCTGCGAGTATGTATACCTTAACTGATAGTAATATAGCATCGGGAAGGATACCTACGAAGACGATCAAAGTTAGTCAGAAGGGATGCGATGGCGGCGGTGCGTCGTTTATCCCATATATCTGTAATCAGGATCCTGATTATCAGCAGTGAGTCTCGCGGGAGGAACCTTTTCGACTGTCCATAAAGGTGAAGCGGAGCTATCCGCCTCAGCTTCTGGGTAAGCCTCTCGATCATCTTCGGAGTATACTACTAGCGTCTTAATAGCCATCAGATCATATCTACTGTTTGTTATATTACAATATGGTGTTTTCATTTTCTCACAGGATTGTAGAGCTTCGGCATTGCTTGCAGGAGCCACAGGAAACCAGACGTACCTGGACATGGCGAAAGACTCGGCAGCTTTCATTCATTCTCACTTACTCGATACCCAGAACGTGGTTTTGGAAACTCTTCATCCAGATTCTTGTTTGAAAGACCCGGTGCACCGGGTCCAATCGTGGGGTACCGGGTATGCGGTTGAGGGTTTTGCTGCTTTGGCTTCCCTTACCGACGATGCAATGTTTGAGCAATCGTCAGTCGATATTTACCCTTCCCCGATAGTGTATTGGCTCACGAATTATACGAAGAATGAGACAGATTCTGTATACTGCAATGAATAACCCAGATCACCAAGGAGCAGATGGTGTCATTAAGCTTCAGTTCGCGGACATGTCTCTGGTTCGCGCTATGTTAGAGATATACAACCGCAACGCAACGTCCTCCGACCTTCGGCGGTATATCAAGCAGTACTTGTCTGTCCAGGTACGTGTTATCTAGATTCCTACGCAATACGGGCCACCTCAGGCTGATAACCCGTTCTAGTATAATGCCGTTATGGATTTCGGTACTGTCCCTGGAACCAACCACTACGCCAACTCTTATATTGGCCCTCCACAAGATCAGTTCACGTCTGCTGGTCAAATCCGCTCTCAAATCGTTTTGCTGGGTGCGATTTCCCTATACGGCGATGGAGAATTACCTGTAAGCAGTCAAGGCCCTCGTCCAGACCCCGAAACACCGCATCCACGCTTCCCAACATCCGTGAATGTTGGCGCAATTGCAGGAAGCATCGTAGGCGGTGTATTCCTTGTTGGTGCGGTAGTTTTCTGGTTATCTCGTCGCCGACGGCCTTCACAAGCCGGCCCAAATATAGGCCATGCTGCACAATTCGCGGTAGATCCATTTCCTATCGAACTTTTTGTGGACGAAGCCTTGGCCAGCACATCTCGAGCTGGGCGTAAACGCCATACAATTGCCGCGCCTGCTTATACGACAACACCACCCGGTCTTATACAAGTCTCAGCTCGTGAAAACAGACCAGAATTATCAACTGCACAACTAGTTGATTTGATAATAGCAAGAATGCAACCTACCAGACAGTTAGGGGAGGATGATATGCCTCCAGATTACAGTGAAGGCAGCCGCCGATGAGGAGTATCTAGAGTACAGTACCATAAAATTGTAGAGGATACATAGGTTATCTCGAATCTAATTCGAATATCCCGGAGGAGGTTCCTCTCTGTCCCAGCGCTCTCCTTGCAACCTTTGGTTCAGCATCTGGACCAACTCCGCAGTGGACGGCTGGCTCTGCGACGAACCGGACGATAGGTCTGTCGAAGCCTCTGATCGGGGATGGATATGGGGACGACTAGCATTCACTATATGCATCCTTCCTTGGCGCTTTTCTGATTGCCGTGGACTTCCCGCCAAAGGCGTCCTGGTTTCAGAGCCGGTAACCGGAGAACCGAAGTAGCTGGTCTGTTCTGTACTAACCACACTTCCGGGAAAGGCTTGTATGACCTCCGTAGATTGGGACACCGTATGCTGGCGGCGGCGGCGGCGAATAATAAAGAGTGAGCCAACGACAACTAGCGCGATGAAGAACAGCCCGCCAAGAATACCACCGACTATCGCTCCTACATTAGAAGATTTTGCTTCTGGCGAAGATGTCTCTGGTTGGGAAGTTGATGATGGGGAAGTCGACGATGATGGTGTCTCGAGCTGTGACGCGAGGCCAATACCGGCGATTAGGACTCTGGCTGCTGCGAGCTGACTATCGACTGAGTAGGTGGAGTTAATCGGTCCAATCCACGAGTTTCCGTATATATTGGTTCCTTCAGTAGTTGCTTTGTCAAGCACTGCATTATACTGACGAGGATACATGAGCATGTAACGACAAGTGACAACGGTTCACATTTACCTGAACCGCCAAATAGGCTTCCACGTAGCTGGAAACATCCGAGCTGTAAGATTCTTTACGAGCATGCACAGTCGCAAAGCCTCGCACGATGTCAATGGCCGCTGTCTGTTCTAGGAGCATGTTACATAGATTTGAGTCATGAAAATCAGAGAGGACATACTCAAAATTCCTTGAACGGTGGAGTCATACCATGGATCATATTTCGACGAGGCAGATAAACTGGCTGTCACCCTGTACGGCTGGTCAATAATGAAGCAACAGTGGATTACGCAGCGCACCTTTCGTTTATGGTCTCATTTTGCCTGATCGACGACAAAATAGCGAGGCCTTCAATTGCAGTGCCCGTATTCCAATATTCCTTTCTTGTGTCGACGCGGGGAGTTGCACATGGATCACTCATGTTCAATGTAACTTGCCACCAAAATAGGGAATCGTCGGTGTATAATTGCGAAAGGAACAACCTTGCGGATTGTTGAGCAGCGTTGAGGTATGTATCATTCTGAGTTATTTGGGCAAGCAAACCCGAAAGCCTGCGCGTAAGGTCAGTGAATGCGACGAGAGGGCAGCCTACAGAGTACCAGACCTGAAAAACCAACTACCAAGGCGGCGGATGCGAACCTGAAGTGAGCTCTTTCATTCAAATATTGCATGACAAAGCCTTACGCATTTTCAGATGTCACCATGTCAACTCTAGGATGATGCTACCGAAACATAAATGCATGTAGTTGTTATCAAAAAGATAGGCTCACCATGAGGCCTCCGCTCAGATCTACAGCTGGGGTATTCAAGGAACATGTGAGTTCACGACTATAGGGCGGTACCGATTCATATCTCACCGTTCGGACATCTCCTGTGATCATCCAATGCATCTTCGACCTTGGAGTCGCTCGTGCTCTGGAAGGCCGCCGGAACGCCAGAACTCGATAAAACATAGTTGTTATTAGAATCCCAAGCTTCCCTGGCGAGGTTGAGAAAAATAGTATCCTTGTAAGCGACGTGTGCTAGTGCAGCTGAATAACCATATATAGAATCCAAACTTCATTGAGTCAGTCCACAAATATCAGAAGATGAATAGACAGGACGTACGCGCCATACGATGTCTGGTGAGCATGTATCAGTCTCGGGTAGTGACGGTGGGGCACAATATTCAACAATGCAACTGACCCTATATGAAAGGTCAGGCGGTCATCATTATGTGCTCGAACAGAATGGTAAGGTACACACTTGCCGCTCGGCTTACTTGCGAAGTAGTTAGCCACCTTGTCTTTGTATCTCGTCTGATTCGTGGCGATATCGAATTCGGCCAATATCATCGTAAAGTCACGATTCTTATCATCTAGGATAGACCAGTCTGTGGACATGTGATATTGTGGTAGAATTTTCACATACCTGGAACGATCTCGTCATATGCTTTGTCGAGAGCGGCTGCTGCAATATCAATGCTCTGTTGTCTAGATATATCGACTGTTGGTTTCTGAAAAAATGCGTCAGACCTCGTTGACACATTACATAGCGTGGAATACGCACCCTCCATGTTGACGGTATTGCAACCTGCGCAGCGGTATCATCCACGAGCAAGGGAATGACCATACATAGCAACTGTAAACGACAGCCACGTCAGATAGGCACTAGGTGTGAGCTATAGTTCTCACCAAGACCACAAAGCTACTCCATAGCTTGAGGGCTGAACATAGAATCGAAGACATCGGTGGGGGCGGCGACAATCAAACTTTGTTGGCTCCCTATATGAAGATTCAGGAAAGGGGGCACAAACGGCAGATATCCACGGTTGTTATTGAGTTATCATACAAATACAAAAGTTGCTTGATGATCACCCGCATCAGTTATGAGGTAAGGCAGACGTCCCACATCAAGATTCGGGAGGCTAGTGCTGTCAGTATGTGCCGGATCCGGAGCAGTCCATAGGAAACTAAGAAAATTCAGAGCTGTTATTCGGAATCTAGTTCTCATCAGCGGCACAAAGATCGTGTAACAATGAGATATTACATGTACAAGGGAATATGAGAGTACTCGGCATCCGGAATATCTTTTCAGTTTATCCAAGTTCCCGCACAATCAAAGCCCAGAGTCAGCAATCGTTCCGAGTATAGGTGCAAAAGTTCACCACAGGAAGTATGAAACGCACCCTCTGATTGCATCGAAGCCTGATGTCCAACCGCAATTCGACCGCATGCTACATAGGTTTCGGCATTTCGACCAGCGGGAAGTATGACATCGCGTGGTATTCTCTTGAAGGATTCAGGTTGGTGCAGCGACAGTGAAGGCTTGAGGCTACTCAGAGGCCCTCCATTGTTACAGCTGAAAGTACGTCGCAGGATGCTTTTGTACATCGTTGAAGTGTACTGAATGAAGGTCGGTGTCTGTTTTGTCTACCACAAACAAATGGATAAGGAATCGGAGCTGTCGTTCGCTGTACGGTAATTGTTGAGCTAAGAGCGGGTGCTCCCTTGATGCCAATCAGCGCTGCTGTCAAGTGACATTGAGATTTAGGAAGCGCACCTCATTGTCCCAAGTATCAGATGTTCATATCCCATTCCCTCGTGAGCATTTCACTCTCATCACCGGCATCATCCACTACAAGTCTCTTCGATTCCGCTGTCGTTCGAATTGTTTTGTAGCCGACCTCTGATGGTGATACTGGACTGTAGCCAGGGGCTAGTATCTTGTTGTCTTGCGTGACCTAGTTTTGGCGATAGCATTGTGTGCCAGGTATTCTTATCGGCAAGTGGGCAAGTCGTCCACTAAAAATTTCTTCGACAGAATGCCACGCCCGCACGTGATACGTTGGGGAATGGCGACACGTGCCAACAGGGGCCATCTCTCATCCAAGTGCATAGACGTTCAGCGCGGTAAGGTTACACACGGGTCGCATTGACACCGAGGTATTTGGAAGGCGGGTAAGGGTACGGTGTTGGATTTGGTCAACACCGCCAGTACCGCGACTCTGCGGTGTTTGTCGGGTCTATTACCATATTTGGTATGCCGCTATTCGGGAGGAAAACTTTTCCCACATCGCCATTGTTGAGCAGACGTGTCGGCATTTGAGCTACTATCTCCCCTAAGCCCGTCTGCTCGGTCTTCACGGCTGTCTTCGACAAGCACTGCGAATCATAAGTGCATAATTTCCCATGGATCGGCAACGTGGACTTCAGCGTTAAATGTCATTCAGGATTTCTCCCATGAGAACGGAAGCTTCAGCAAACAGCCTTTCTCTGTTGTACCGATGCCTCTGCGTGACCCAATATACATATCTTAGTAAGAAGGCCCACTCTATTGTACGCACTAAGTACAAAATTGCATGATCCTATCCTGTGAAGGAATGATGTTGGGCCGAAACTCGCTGGGGCTTCCATCTCTCCAAGAATTGTCCTTGCGCCCCCCCCCAACAGATCGCTTGTTTGGCTAAAAACTGGACGCATCGGATTGAGAATTTGGGTTCGCTATATGCATTTTTCTTGGAAGCTTTTCTGATTGCCATACGTATCCCATCGAAGGTGTCCAGGTGTCGGAGACTGTGACTTCCGAAGGATTAAGATAATACGGAGTCTCTTCAATACTGGTGATACTTGGATGATACGCTCGCATCACCTCCGTCGATGGGGACACTGTATGTTGACGGCAGTGTCGAATGATAAAGTGTGAACCAGCAAGAATCAGCGTGATAAAAACCAGTCCGCCGATAGTGCCACCGACTATCGCCCCTACATGGGAGACATTTGTGTCTGGCGAGGACATCTCTGATGGTGCTGAAGTTAATTCGATCTGTGACGCGAGGCTAATGCCAGCAATCAGGACTCTAGCTGCCGTGAGTTGACTATCCGCTGAGTAGGTAGAGTTAGGTGGACCGATCCACGAATTTCCATATATATTGGTCCCGTTGACAGTCGCTTTATCGAGTACTGCGTTGTACTGACGAGATATGTAATGAGCATGCGGAGACAAGAGGTCGTGGTTAATAGCTACCTGAACTGCTAAATAGCTTTCCACGTAACTTGAAGTATTCGTGTTGTACGAATCCTTATGAGCATGAACCGTTGCGAAGCCCCGCACAATGTCAGCTGCCCCTGACTGTTTCACGAGGATTCCTTGGGATTCATGCCATGGTCCATAATTCGACGAGGCGTATAGAGTGGCTATTAACCTGTCCAACTAGTGTGTAATGAAGCAATAAGAGGGAATTATGTGACGCACTTATCGTTAATGGTTTCATTGGGGCTGATCGACGATAGAATAGCGAGGCCCTCGATTGCAGTCCCTGCATTCCAAGGTTCCTTCCTCTTAATTATCGGTGTGTTGCATGGTTCGCTCATATTTAGCGTAATTTGCCACCAAAACAGGGAATCGTCCGTGTACAATTGTGAAAGGAGTAGTCTTGCAGATTGTCGAGTAGCGTTGAGGTATTTGAGGTTTCCAGTTATCTGTGAAAGCATTCCAGAAAGCCTACGACTAAGGTTAGCTAGTGTAACGAGATCTAACTGTAAAACATCAAACCTCAAGAAACGCCTACCAAATGCGGAGGATACAAACTTGAAATGAGCTTTGTTCAGCCATTTTTATGGTGGAATCCTTACGCGTTCTCAGACGTGACCACGTCAACCTTGGGATAATGCTATTCAATCGAAGTGTAAACGGACGCAATGGCATCGAAAAATATAGGCATACCATTATACCACCGCTTAGATCATTAGCTAGAGTATTTCGAGAGATCGTGAGTTCGCGACAATACGGCCTAAGGTAGCAGCAATTTTTCTTACAGTTTAGACATTTCCTGTGATCATCCCATGCGTCTTGTACTATCTCGGATTCGTCCTTGTTTTGAAAAGCAGCGGGGATCCCAGTCCTCGGTAGAACATACTGATTATTAGAGTCCCAAGCTGCCGTGGCGATGTCCAGAAACGCACGATTGTTATAAGCAACGTACGCTAGAGCGGCGGCGTAGCCGTAAGTGGGATCGAGGCTTCGTTGTGTAAGCCACCAAAGTGCAACAATTGACGAAACGGACTCACGCGCCGTACGCGGTCTGATGTGCATATATGGATCGTGAGATTTGAAAAGCAGCAGATAATGGAACCAACCCTAAATCATGACAAAAGGTGAGATGATACAACAAGCTCAGCCGCGGAGCAAGAAGCATACTTGTAATTAGCACTATGTTTGAAATAGTCGGCCACCTTGACTTTGTATCTCGTCTGGTTCGTAGCGATATCGAATTCGGCCAACAACATGTTATAATCACAATTCAAGGTTTCGCCTAGAATCACTAGGTTTGTGGCTATTTGCCTGCGAAACAGTTTGTTCAGATACCTGGAACAATCTCGGCATATGCTTTGTCGAGAGCAGCCGCTGCAATATCAACGGCCTGTTGTCTGGTAATATTGACTGTCGGTTTCTGAAGGTGCGTCAGACACTGTTGACACATCAGATAGTTTGGAATACATACTCTCCATGATGATGGTATCGCTACTATCTGTGCAGTTGCACTCTCCACAAGCAAGAGAGTGACCGTACATAGAAGCTGTATCATAAGGCTCGTATGTGAGATAAACGTTCGTGATGAAATAGTTCTTGGAGTCCCACCACCATGAAGATGCTACTCCGTGGATTGGCGTTGTGAACCAGAGATGGAGTCGTTGGACCCATGTGAGATCAATGGCAGAGTGAGGGTTCAACGAATCTTGTATGCTGGTTTTATAAGCATCCGGGTATCAACGATGGAAGGATGGCGACAACCACAGCAGTGCTCCATTACATACTACGAGCTTGCATCAGCACTGATCATCAATTTCAGGCGGTGGTTGTTCATTACAGCAAGTAGAGAATGATGAACTGATCGGCATTTATAATAGAATCCCCAGAGCCTGAGCCATAATGCCAACTGAGACGAGGCGCGAAACATTGCATGCTTATAAAAAAACCGATGAAGATAATAATCAATTCCTGTTATTAGTTGGGCTATGCAGACCAAATTGGCTGCATTGAAACACACACTTTGATTGATTAACGAAACCTAGCCGTTCATAGGAAAGTCCAATAGCAATTTGAACGTACTGGGAGGAAAATAGATTGTCGATGAGTGGGTCGGACACTACCCGTCCGTCTTCATGCTGGCCTGGTATGGATTAGGGATTAAGAAATCAGAGTATACACTGAGTTGAAGAGATGTATAACAGTGTACCTTCCCGCTGAACTTGTTTCCAGGATGCGTAACAAAATCGATCGATGCACTGGCAAGAGTGAAGAACAAAGCGAAGAACGTCACGTATCACTTGAGTAGTCACGGCTATTACGGATCTCCGGGGCGTCGTTTCAAATTTCAAAGCCCCCTATTCCTGGGGGGAGCTTCAAGCTTATACAACATGATCTGGCGATAAGATGAAAGATGACAAGCAATCTGTTTGTGGACAAAAATGACAATTGGTAAGACTGGGACTTGAACCCAGGCGGGATTTCTCCCATGAGAAGGGAAGCTTTCGCAGAAGCTTGAGTCACACGCCTTAACCGCTCGGCCATCTTACCATTGTGCGCAGAACAAGAGTTATTGACTTGACTTCTGACGTACAACTGACTAGGTCAACTGGAGTTGGATACAGGAATACTAAACCGATAGACCTCTTCAAGTGTCAAAAAGCCCGACTCCTAAACTTGAAATTTGGCGGCACACTCTGACAGAATGATTAACAGACACGAGACGCGAAATACAATTGGAATTATCGACTATTCAGAGCACTAGTATATTCAGGGAGCTGTTCCTCTTCGCCGCGCCATCGATCTGGTTGCAACCTCTGGTATAACATTCGAACCAATTCGCTAGTAGACGGTGGCTCGCTCCTGACCTGGGAAGAGGACTCGGATCGAATGGGAGCATCATTTGACGTATTGTCCACATTCCGGTTTTTTTCCGACCTAGGAAGACGAGTTAATTGCGTCTGCGACGGCGAGTCTTGGGTATGTCGTCCTAGGGTATATGGGGTGATAGACAACAATCCATGTTGTCGTCTCCGATGTCGAATCACAAATAATACAGATATAGTGAGCAAGACTACAAGAAAGAGCCCGCCTAGCATACCGCCAACTATTCCTGCAATGGGTAAGGTTGACAATGTCATCGTTGACTGATATGTAAACGCAAGGCGAATACCGGCGATTAGGACTTCTGCCGCTTGTACTTGACTATCAGCTGAGTACTGAGAAGTAGGCGGACCAATCCACGAGTCTGCATACATATTTGTTTGATTCCCCGCCAAATCGAGGACAGCGTTGTACTATAGAGTATTAGAATTTGGTGAAGACTAAGATAATTGAGTGTTACCTGAACAGCTAAATAACCTTCGAGGTATGTGAACAGGTCTGAGCTGTTGGATAAACGACTACGGGCAGTGGATAAACCACGAACAAAGTTGAGGTCGCCCGTTTGATTATCTACAACATCACTTGATGTGAGGTACTTGGACTAATGAATGCACATACCTCCTGTAGCAATAATCCCGCGAGAATCGTGCCAATCACTCTTTCTTGTCGACTCAAATATGCTACTCCTTAATCTAGACTGGTTAGAAGAAACACGGCGAGAGAATGATATCCAGCAACATACCTTTCTTGGATGGTCTCGTTAGGCCAGACTGAAGCAAGAATAGCAAGTCCTTCTACAGCATAACCAGAATTCCAAGGCGTAGTCTTTTCGTCGATGACGACCTCACATGGGGAGCTCATATTGATCGACGTCTGCCACCACCATAGCGAATCTCTCGTGCGTAGGTGGGAGAAAATCATGTCCGCAGCTTGTTGTGCCGCTTGGAGATATGTATCATTCCCTGTAACCTCCCTGAGCAATCCTGACAGCCTGTTGAAGGTAAACAAAACGACTGCGGACTTCATCCAGATGTAAATACCTAAGAAATCGCCTGTATGAGATGAATTTTCGTGTCGATTAGTGGTAGAAATAATCTCTAAGATTAATAGCTCACATGTTCTCTGATGCCAATATGTCGATCTTCGGATAGAACTACTCAAATAATTACTGAGAAAAAAGTACCAGATCATGATCAAGTCATTTACCAGTATTCCGCCAGTCAGATCGACCGCTGTTGATATGCAGAAATTTGAGCAACAAATCCAAACTAATTCTAGAGTTCTCACAATTCTCGCAGTCTATATGAGCTTCTAGGGCACTTCTGGCTCTGGACAAGTTTTGGAACGGTGGCGGCACTCCGCTATTCAAATAAGCGTGCTGTTTGATGACTTCCCATGATTTTACGGCGAAATCGAGGAATTTTTCATCTTTATAAGCCATGTACGCTCGCAGCGCAACATAACCGAGGTCTGATTGCGAGAAATAAACTCACTTGTAATAGCGTATAATCTACAAGAGAAAAATTACCCTGAGTGAAGCTCGACGACTTGAGAAGATAGCTACGCAACTCTTTTATAGTGGGTGAGAATTGAGTTACAGGTAGAGACAGAGACGCACGGTGTATTGTCATATCCAGGGGGACCATTGAGAAAGTAGCCACTGACCCACTCTCGATACTTCGTTTGATTAGTCGCTATGTCAAATTCCGCGAGCTGAGAGTAAAAATTCGGAGTTCGATTATCTAGGAACTCTTCAGCCTGGATTCATGTGTGGGCAATCTCACTCACTGTTTGGAATTCCACGTCGAAGCATCATATCCAAGGCAGCACCTGCAGTATCGATACGGTCTTGTACAGTGATATTAATCATTGGTTTCTGTAGGAAAGTGAATTGTAGTTGGAAACCAGAAAGCTTGATAGGCTTACTCTCCATAAAGGTGATATCACCAATTGCGCATTGACTTTGACCAGCAAGAGCAAATAAATAATGGAACGGAGAATCTACAGGATCGATTACTAGGTGAGTAAGGTTAATGCGAGGTGTCAAGCTGACCATGACAACAAAGCTGCCACCGTGTGGCCACGCGAACAGGAATGATAAAAAATTGGCCCCCCACTCGATCTATTTATCCCAAGAGCTTGAGGAAAGGGTGCAAATGGTGTTAAACTGACAGCAAAGCTATGACAATCACACGCACCTGAGCCGACCGCTAATCTGTACATTGACATCCACATCAGCGAGCGGGACGCGCTATTACCACTTTCAGACCATTTTGTAGAACTAGGTATACAATTCATCAGACATTCGTCAAACGCAAGAACAGCCTTGGCACCGGAGGTGATCGCACCCAACTACAATCAATGTTCCGAGCGGTTAAGTCGAAAGTCGCACCAATTTTCGTCGTGACACCTTTGAAGAGTAGCATACTGGTATCTGAGCTACGACAAGAGCTTTCGGGTACATATGTAGGGTAGATTCACAATGGGAGGATTTGGTTCGCTCAAGCAAGATGGAAGCAAGAAAGAGGAAAAGTTGCCACGTGCCACTGCCAGTTCCCCTTAAACCTGCTCCGAGGAGCTCCGACTCGATTGGCGGCAGACCCGTCCCGGAAACCGTTCATTTTGCAAGTGGCCGTTGAGCTTGAGTTGGTCGAACCGGATATGATCTTCCAGCAGTTATCTATGTTCTAACTAAACACTGTATCCATCATTACATTACATTTCAGACACTAGTGTATCTGGGAGGCCGCTCATCTTCAAGTTGCAAACGAACTGTGCGGAGATTCTGATGCACCGGCTGAGCGACGGCTGCCACGTTCCTAGTATGAAGATGTAATGATGGATCCCATTCAGTGCGTCTAGTACGCATTTCGAGAGATTTTTCTGGTCGCCTCTTCTGAAGAGAAGGTGGTCAAGGCTTTGCAATGGAAGAAGACTCTCGACAAACCCTTTCTGCAGTCGTGAACCCAACAGGAAACGGCTGGATATCGCCGACAGACTCTGACACCCTGTTACTGTTACGTTCGTGGCGGCGGCGAATGATAAGTAAAGAGCCAATGATAACGAGCGTTGCGAATAGCAGCCCGCCAAGAATGCCGCCGACTATTACTCCCGCATTTGAGTTTGTATTTCGTGAAGACCGTGGCGTTTCTAATGGTGGGGGTTTTTCCGGCTTGGATGAAAGTCGTATTCCAGCAATTAGAACACTCGTCGCTTTGAGTTGTTCTTCTGCGGAGTAGTTTGCAACAGAATGAGGTGGGCCTAGCCATGGGTATCCGTATACATTGGTTCCGTTCCTGGTTGCTTGCTCAAGCACCGCATTGTACTGGCGAGACTGCGTGAGTATAGGCCAGAAGAAATTGATGGAAACAGAAACTTCTACCTGGTTTCCCAAATAACCTTCTACGTAATCAGAGACGTCGGAGCCGTATGACTCTTTATTCGCGAGTACATTTGACAGACCTCGAATGAGACTAGAGGCACCGACTTTTCCTGGAATACCGTTATAATTAACCAAAAATAGTTGAAAAGAGCAATACCATCATCGTTGATATTCAAGATCCCTTGGACATTATTCCATCGAGGGTACTTTGTCGCAGCCAACACACTCCGCGTGACTCTATCCAGAGTAGGTGAGTAAGCACCAGCACGATGAAGGAATATCTGTATCACAACGTGCCTATCTTTGTACATGTCGTTTGACTGGATTGACAACAAAATGGCAAGTCCTTCAATAATGTAACCAGCATTCCATGATTTGATGTCCCTCTTCGGCATCACGCGACATGGAAAATCGGCGTCAATGTTTACCTTCCACCAAAACAGAGATTCTTCTGAGTACAAGTGCGACAGGAAGAGTCCGGCAGATTGTTGAGCAGCGTTGAGGTAAGTATCGTTCCCAGTTATTTTTGAGAGCAGTCCAGAGAGTCTATAAAGCGTTTCAGTTGGTTTACTCGGGGCTGGATTGTATGAGAAAGAACCTGAAGAAGCGTCTGGTACAGCACAGGACCCGAACTTGAAATCAGTATTCGAGAAAGTCGCGTGAAGATTAAGTGACTCTCACGCGTTTTCGGATGTCACGATGTCAAGTTTACCGCGATGCTATTAAATTCACGTATAAGCATGCAGCCACAAAATTTAAAACCAGAGGACCGACTTACCACTAGGCCCCCATTGAGATCACCTGCTAAAAAGTAGGATAGCACATAAGCCTACAACTATCACAAGTTACGGATGATATTCCTCACAGTTCGGGCATTTCCTATAGTCAAGTAGTGCGTTATATATTTTGGCGTTGCTTTGAAGGGCCGAGGGAACGCCAGTATTCGATAGAACATACTCATTGTTCGAGTCCCACACCTTTGTAGCAATGTCGAAAAACGTGCGCTCCCCGTAAGCAATGTATGCCAGAGCAGCAACATAGCCCTGTGTGGGGTCCAAGCTTTGTTGTATTAGCCAGAAGGTCCCGGAAATGATTGATACGTGTAACATACACGCCGTAGCTAGCCTATGTGTATTATCGATATCGAAAACGTCAAATGCATAGCAAGAAAAAATGAAATGGACCCTAAATGAAGGGTAAAATGATAATTAGATGCGCCCATTTGAAGAGTTGAGGTACGTACTTGCCGATCGGTTTGTTTGCAAAGTACCGAGAGACTTTGTCGATGTATCTCGTACGATTTGTGGCAATGTCAAACTCGGTGGACATCATGCAAAGCTCAAGCTCTTGATCTCCTGACAATATCACGTCTGTGGTCATTTATGCTGTAGTAGCCTATGGAAATACCTGAAATGCTCTCTTGGTATGCCTTGTCTATAGCGGCAGCCGCAATATCGATACGCTCTTGCATCGTAGAATTGACTATAGGCTTCTGAGAAATATGTTAGCTATATAACTGACATCAGATAGTCACGAATACTTGCTCTCCATGCGGATGGTATAGCTATCTGCGCAGCAGCGCTCTCCGGGAGCGTGGTTAAGGCCATACTCAGTAACTCGTGACGCGTGAGATATCAGATAGAGCGGAGATGTGATACAATCCTCGACTCACCGTGATCCCAATGATGCTCCAGAGCTTGTAAAATAGAAAGAAAGACATGTTTATGGTTGAGGGACTAATCCCACAGGGCTCAGGCTCCCTCTTAAACATCCAAGTCTCGGGATATTGACCCAGTTGTAAAAAGAGATTTGATGGTAGACCACAACCGCCATAAACTCGGGAAGTCAGTGCTGTGCCGTTGAAATTAAGACTAATAATGGTGATTCATATTCTACTGACCATCAGTTACGTGAAACAATTATGAGGGACCAGCCATACCTAAACCCAATCCGGATGCGATAACTAGCTGGACGATATCTATCTTCACTGAGTATGTGAATAGCCATGGCGGCGAGAACTCACGCATCCAAGAGCAAAGTTCGCAATCTGTGAGGCTCCGCAACTCCGAGCGGGCAGAAAACGAGGTCTCCGAGCGATTGGAGCATGTGATTATTGGCCTTACTATACACCAACTGTTACGGCTGTTGCTACAAGTATGCTGAGGACAGCGGGAGGAATTTGATAGTCGACCTTGTGATAATTATCTGGGGTCCAGACCGCTGGCGCTATGACGGAATTGCGCCTGTTGACAATATAAACTTTGGAAAACGCGGCAAGATGAAATACTCAACGGCGGTGTTGATGAACCGATACTATCCCCCATGGATGTCAAAGCCTCGTAACCAGAAAACAGAGCAAACACATGCACTGATTTGACCATTTGTGAAACACGCAGAGTAGTACGGTTTTGAGCGCGCATTACTGCTACTGAGATGGGTTAGAGACACCCGTCCGAGTCGGTCGCCCATGAGACAGTGGATACGTCTGTGCAGATGATGATAATACCACTGACCGCTAACAGCACAAGTGCCAACTTCGAACGTGCGATATTTGTTCTAGTCAGCGGCGGTTTGATCAGGGTCGGACACAAATACAGCCAAAATATAATCCGTACAAGCCAGTTGCGCTAAAATTGATTGTTGTCAGTGTTTCTCTTACCCGAAATGAACAGGGAAGGGGTTCCTAGGACCGCATACGCAGTCTCTGTCCCGTATGTACCTGTGCTACGAAGATTAGAGCCTATTCATGTTTTGTTCTAAGTCCAAACCCAGAATGATACTCGAATTGCTATTTGATGAACTGAAGGCAGTTGAACTATTCAGATCAGTACCGAATATAATGTAAGATAAGCAAGGCACCCACTGAAAGATAAAGATAAGGGCCCGATTATGCTCTCCCATTCGATGGAATCCCTGTCGCAGAAGGAGTATCCAAATTCTATGAGGATGGGAGTTCAGGATCAACGACGGCACGAGCCAATCACTGTCAAGCAAAATTGCCGCGCCGCAAAAATGCCTCCGGACCGGACCCCTTCCTCCGGGATTTATAAAAGCAGGCAACGCGTCAATTGCAAATCTCCTTTCACTTTCTCTTCAACTCTATCCACTGTTCTGTTTTCCCCTCCACGATACCTGGCTCCCAACGCTACATTACTCGTCGCGTTGTACCTTCCAGGATGGGGATGGCACCCTAGCTAGCAGTCGCATGGGATGTATATGTCGCTCGCTGGATATTTCTGCGTTGTCCACAGACTTCTTTTCGAGGGGTGGTGTAGGTGGTCTAGCATAGCAGCTCCAAGCACAGGTGAGTGTCATGACCTCTGGCATTCATAGTCATACTCATGCAACCTATCTTGGTATCAGAGTCAGGCATATTCACTTTCTCGTCGTCGACGGCATTCCATGGCTTTCCGTCAACCAGAGACCCAACCCGCACCTTCTTCTCCCTGTTTCTCCCGACCATCGCAACACGCTCCCCTGCCAAGACTCGCGTTGCTCCGGCCAAACTCTTGGACACGCATGGTGCAGAGATAGCCATCTACGTTCCTAGCCAGCGAGCCAATCGCAATCTCCGTTTTTGGTCTCGCCAGAGGCTTCTCTTGGCCTGTTGGTGCAAATATCTCTTGTATTGGCGCTAGCGGGTCATTTTGTAGCTCCGCAAAAACTTGGAATTGCCCGGAAAAGTTCCTAGATGCCCATTTCTGTCTTCTTCGAGCGATACGCAAGGCCTGTAGACATACATCTTCACGCTATTCGGCAGTGGAGTTGGTATTCGAGTGATGGCGAAGGAGAAGAAGGTCCATTAACGGCCGTTTCTATGGAAATTCGGGCTCTTCACACGTCTTCGCCCATGATCCAGAGCCAATCGTTGATCTTGGTAATATCCCCGACGTCTAGACGGCGTCCTTGCGGTATTCATTCAAACCTTGGCTTCCTACATAAGGGAGACGACTTTTCCCCGGTTCCACGTCCTCGTCCGCGATGTCCACCAACACAAGTGCTACCGAAAGTCACAGCGCACACGACCATGGCAGTTCACCAGAAATGGCCGCCGATCCTTATGAAGAATCACCAAAATATGCGAAAGGAGTTCTCTACTTCCTTTGTGGGACACTCGCTCTCTTCATTATCGGTCGATGGATCGTTGCCATCAGGAACCAACGGCGGTTCTCTCAATCTGCGCTGAAGTCGGGGATTTACCGCAAGGGTATCGCTATCAGCCGGTATCTATCGTCGAAGCAGCAGCGCATCTTTGGCGTGCATTTTCCCGTACTTGGGTCGGGACTCCTGATCCTCGCCTTCTTTGTTTTCCTGATGGGTAGGTTCCTTTTACAATTTCGATAAAGAACTGTTTTTGATGGGTTTTTTGCTAGCTTGGGCTTTCTCAGTCCACCCTTACTATTGGTCTAGCTGGGATGTGCAGTCGCCTCCTTTGGCGATTAGGACTGGATTAATGACTAGTACGCTTAATTTTTATTTGCAGTATCTGTTGAACTAACTTGGTTTGTAGTCGGCATGTACCCATTCATCCTCATCTTGGCTTCAAAATGGAACTTTGTTACACTCCTCACTGGGCATTCCTACGAAAAGCTTCAAGTATTTCACCAGTTCCTGGGGCATATTTTCTTCCTCTTCGGGATGTTGTACGTCGTCCGTTCGTTGGGTTGCCCTTGAGACTGATATGAGGAAATAAAGCCATTCATTCCCGTATGTGGTACAGGGCATGTCCGAGGTCAAGCCTGGGTGGGAGCCGATGACGAAAATCGAGTACAGTATCTTTGTTACGAAGAAGTGAGTATCAATTGCATTGTATAGTTTCCCTTGCTCATCGATCGCCCAGGGTATATTACTGGTCTGGATTTGCCATGCTCGGATTCCTGGTCATCCTCTGCTGGCTCAGTCTATCGCCAATCCGCAATCGCTACTACGAAACCTTCAAGATTATTCATCACCTTTGCTCCCTTACCTTCCTCGGCCTGTTCTTCGTACACTGCAACAGCAAGCTTGACAGCAATGACTGGCTTTGGTCGACTGTTGTTGTGTACTCTTTGAGCGTGGCGTTCCGGTTCGCTTGGATGCTGATCAGCAATAGTGGTGGAACGCCGAAGGCTTCCTTTGAGTTGATGCCTGCCGGAATGGTCAAGCTGAGGATCAAGTGCAACCCCAACGAAAAATGGGGACCAGGTCAACATTACTTCCTAAATTTCAAGAGTGTCTTACCCCTGCAATCGTACGTCCCTTCGCCTCTCTGTTGCTCTTCGCTGACGTACTGCCTTCAGACATCCATTCACCATCGCCAACTTGCCTTCCCCCGAGAAAAACGAACTCGTAGTTCTCATTCGTCAGGCGCATGGTGTCACCAAAGCCTTGGCTCAACACCTCGAGGGAAAGGACCCTAATACCACGGTTCTTGTGTTCATCGATGGTCCTTTCGGCGGTATCGGTCAAGACCTGTCGATCTACGAACATGCCCTTCTCATTGCCGGTGGCACCGGGGTCACGTTCATCATGCCTGTTCTCCAAGACCTGCTGGCGAAGACACGGCAAAAGGACTGCGTTTGCAGGTCGATCCAAGTTCTCTGGTCTGTCCGCGAAGAAGGTATGCACCATTCCGTCTATAGCGCTTCTTGGGACTGACGATGACGCTCGGTGTAGATTCTATTTCATGGATGATCGCAGAACTAGAGAACGCCGTCAAAGAAGCACCGAGTTCAGCGCTCACCGTCAAGATCCATGTAACGGGTGCTGCGGCTTCGAAGAATGATGATGATTCTGAGAAGGAGAAGGTTCCTCAGGCCGGAGCGGCACTCTCGTACCCGTGGTATGGTCGTGCCGATGTGAGAGCAGTAGTTTCTGCTGCTGCTGCTGACAGTCGGACGTTGGGGGTTGCAGGTATGACAAAAGCATGCTGTCATGATCACGGGTACTGACGACTGGTTATAGCGTGTGGTCCCGAGACATTGCTCTATGATGTGCGGAATGCCGTGGCAGATGTCGAGAAGGATATTGTGTTTGGGAAAGCCAAGTGTACTGAGGTGTTTTTACATACAGAGGAGTACGCCTGGTAACGATTCAGCTGATTATGATTTCTCTTCGATATACATAAATCCCGTGTTATCCATAGTTGGGACGCGAGCAACAGGTCAGAGTCCCATAGAAAAGCTTTGGTTCAAGCTTGATACAGTCGATCCGTTTGCTGATGACATGCTCAGGGCAGCGTGACGCTACCCCTACAGCTCGCGTTCCAATCCAGCCTATGAGTCCGCATTTGCACTCGCCTCTGGAACAATATCGATGAGTTGGAGATGTACATATATGATAGAGCTAGTAAAATACTTTTCCGTCCCATATCCAATCTCGAAATCCTTGCTCTCTACTCGTTCCGGAAGAGACGTGTTAATAATAGTTAGAGTGACATCTCTTCCCTTTACGGTTCCAATGACAAACATCTCTCCTTTGAATATCCATTTCATGTCTTTCTGGAGGATGTCCTTATAGAACGTCTCGGAGAGTCATTTATGGGTTTGAACCGCGATTTTAGCGTGAGACGAGCAAGGCTATAGATTTCATTTGATAGACGAGGTTTGCGTGGGCCATGATGGAGGTAGTACACGAATCTCAGTCAAGAGCTAAACCCTGCATAGAACCCCTGAGCATCACTGTTCAGGATACAGAGCCTCCGTTTACAACCCTCAGAAAATTTGGGACACCACATGCATGTAAAAAGTGGTGTAAAGTAGATGGTGTGCTCGAATCGACGAAAATTGATTCCCAAATTCGAGATGGCTGAGGATGAAAAGGATAAGGTCCTTGGGTAAGTCTGTGAGCGTTGCATAGGCCATTTGGTAGAGGAAGGTAGGCGCGCTGTGTCACCTGATATTGTTCAATTTAAGTATTAGGGGGCCGGCATCTGCCGAACCTCGAAGACCCCTTTGTCTCTTTCATGCGGTTTCATATAAATACCAGGCTCATTGGGATCCTACTTCCACCCAACCATCATGGCATTCCTCACGCGTTCATCAATAGAGCGTCTACCAAACGAACTCATTTTTCAAGTCCTCACTCATCTTTCTTTCGAAGACCGTTTCGCTCTCATCACGGCTATTCCAGCTATCTATGACGCATTCTACCTTCCGATCATCTTTCCTCTGCTCCTGGCCAATCAGGGCGGACATGTTTACGTCTTCAGAGAGGCAGTTGCAGGGATCCCTGCGGGAAGTGGGATTCTCTTAGGCAAGCCAACAATCAATAATGGTTCAATCATCGTCGAAGCTTGTCACCCGCACCAAGAGCAGAGCTCCTTTGTCTTTGGATATCAGAGCAAGCATATCCGACGGTTCCTTAGAATGTTCTTTCCTACCAACGCGGTGCGTTACACACCCTTCCTGTGGACGTGTACTCATCGCGCACGATCGTTAGATTGAATACAACCTCATACTCAATTGGGAACAGGATTGTCGGGGTAAAATCTCTATTGTTGGCGATAAGATGAAAGGACCGTACAGCACGGGAAAGGCCGTCCCAAAGTCTAATTATCACGGCTGGGATTCCAGCAAGTCTTTTGAAGACGAAGTCTAGTAAGCTGAGTTATGTTGCCACTTGTTCCAGAATCTTAACCTGTTTGGTAGCATCCGGAAGAGTTTGGATGCATTCATTGATTCCTTGGCCCACGAAGAAGGGCAGCTCCGGTCGAATACACGGAAAGTCATATATTTACCAAGTCGGGATGCAAAGCCACAAACATTTTATGAATTTGAGCTCAGAGATAAAGCGTTGATATTACCGCTGTAGTGTTGTCACTTTAGTTGTTGTCACTTTAGCCTGAGTGTAAACCATCAATTAGTCAGTTCCCTTGTAGTAACTGTATGAAACTCCCTGCAAACGTTGTCCCATGCCAAACAGAATATCATGATCACGGCGGTGGTCCATGCATCTTTGGCACCAAAAAGTCGTCCCCAAACAGCATACTCGCCATTTTTGCCTTATTTGATAGGGCGCTTGGCGGCAAAATTCCACAAATATGGCAAATGACTAATTTTGGCGCCCTCTTTTGGTAACAAAGGTGCATGCACTGCGGCTGTGAATGGAACTGGCGAATGAGGGTTTTGGACTGACTATTGAATCTTCGTAAAGATCATGCCCTCTGTGCATACACCATATCTCACCAGTATCGATCCCACATAGCTTATTCGCAGATCTGTCATGGTTTAAACTGTAGTAAGCGCCCGTTTGGCCACGTGTCGTTACATCGGTTCTCTCACTCCGGACAACTTGATCTGTTACCACCATCTACCGGTATCCGCATCACCTCTCTCCCCTTGTTTCTTCTGCAGCCTACGAAGAGGCTAGAAGCACATCTACAAGCACGTTGAGTACACCTTCATAGCTGTCATTGAAGCCTTCACAAGAAAAGCTAACCTGTTTCACTCGTTTATCTATTAGTAGCTGCCTTTTCATCTGTTGAAGATTATCGAATATGTCGGAGTATAAGCATATCAATCAGGTATTTATCTTACCATGCTCATTGTCAGACGCTCATCAGTGAACATCATACCATCAGACATATCACATTGCCAAGGGACACGATTCCAGAAATGCACGCATTACTGGTATTACACGAAACCTACCCGACCAAATCCCATTGACAGGAGCAGTCTGGATGCCTCTTCTATCCACTCCCCCCACCAGTCCATCATACAACATAAATTCGCCCGATAGAACAGCTGAAGGCCTCCTTTACGCTATCAACATTCTCGGCAGAGCTTTGAGTTTGGACACGCCTCAAGCTCTGAAGTTCATCAAGGATATGTGGAGCAAGCTATGCTCTCACACTATTGCACTTTTGGATAGTTTCGTCATGTCCGGAAACCCAGCGACACCATTAGGTCGCGACTATCAGGTCCGGCTTCTCATTTCCGTCATCTTTCTCATTATGGTGCCAGTTCGCTTAGGCGACAACTTCTCTCTCCGGGAGCAGACGAACATCATTAGATCTCACCCGGAGTTCCTGCCATATCTCTTCAAAGTCGTCTTCCGACTTGCGGAAATCCGTCATCCTTGGTTCGAATACGTTTCCATGCGCGTCGCGAGACTCGAGGAGAACGAATTGGGCGATTCACAGCTTCGTAGAGCTTTTCCAGATATCCAAAGACGCTACGACATTCCAGGTATATGTGTTGGCTTCCTCAGTGAAGAACTGGAGAAACCAAACGAGGAGATCGACGGTTATACTATAGCAGCTTTACTGGGCTTGATGGTCTTTTGCATCAAGTACGAACCAGTGACATGCAACCAGTTCCTATCCCGAAATCTCATACCGTACCTCTGCGCTATTTCTAAGCGCTTCACGTTCCTCCTTGGGTGTTGCAGGCGGGTCGAAGATACCGACATTGCCTGCCAATGCATAATGCTGTCCAATGACTTTGTCTGGGCACGAAGGGCCGAAGGATTCTCTTGGCTGTCTATTGCGCTTGAAAATGACATTCTCCATTCGATCCAAGATCTCCCTGGCATCATCTCGACTCCCGGGGTGTATTCGGACGAGCTACCAGATGCCATCGAGGCCTTCCAACGGCTTGTGTCAGGAATCATGCCATTCTTGATTTTTCGTTCAGTTCTCAATCGAGTACTTCCGCAAATGAGCCACCTGAAGGCTTCACAATTCCTCCAAAATGCGTCCTCGGTTCGTTCCCTTCGAGCGCTTGCTGATGCCGTCAAAGCGCTTGATGAAGAGGCATGGAGAATGAAGCTACTCATGTATCAGTTTGACGATAGCGACACATATGCACTGTGCTGTCTGAATGAAAAGGTACGCAGTCCTATGTTATTAGATACGAAATGTTTGTTCTAACCGATCTACCTCTGTGTCATGACTAGTGTCCAAAGAGGAAGTCACCCGGAAGGAAACGTGTCAGGTACAAGCGCTGTTCGCGGTGCTACTACGCTACGTACTGCTCTCGAAAATGCCAGGTGAAGTCATGGGATTCGCACAAAGCGGTATGTCCAAATCTTGGACGGCCAGAAATTGGTGTGTACGAACAACAAACACAATAGTCGACGCATATCTAACAGAAAGAGTAGGCTTCTCTCATCATGTTTCGCTGCTTGATGAAGCATTTATCAGATTCCTAGTTTCCCGGCAAATCTCGTCCCACAAAGATGAGATCTGGCGACAAACATCCAGAACAGTCCTGGCGCAGTTCGACTTTCGTCACTGGCCAATGACATTTGCTTTGGTACAGATGTCCTCGGTGCAACAGGTATGCAAAGTAGGTCACGACTGCCCACTTAAAGAGGCACTAGCTCGCGAGAAGAAGAAGTTGGACACTACACGTCAGATTCTAGTTCATGTATTGGTACACGATGCTACGCTTTGTGAGCCGAGGTGGATTTATAGGGAGATAATTTGATCGACACATGGGGGCACGTTGCTGTAATAGATCCCTTTTAAAGTATAGGCGCTTGCTAGGGGTTTGAGGACCTTGTCTGCCATCGTACGTTCTGTCCCTTATCTTGCACGTTGTTTCGTCCTCATGGCATCCAGCTCTACTCGATACAGTTAAACCGCAACTGCGAGCTGCGGGTGCACTTCTTTTCATGTGTCGGGTGACCACGATAGCAGGTTATTGTATGTATCCCTCGGTGATCTCCTGTCGTGCACAGTATGTGCACTGACGCTTCACATCAAAGGTCTGCGTCAAGTGGGTCCAATGAGTCACTTATTGTTTGGAGCACGTTCCCAATATCCATGAACCTTAAATGTCAATGGTATTAAAGAGACTACGGACTGACTGCGTTCGTCGAATTTTCTTGCTGCCAACAATGTCGATCCCCGATTATCCACCTCTAGGTAGCTGTGAACTCGTCACAAGCATATCCTACGAGGAGGATGGTTCTTACACAGTCGACGACGAGCGGAACATGCGGTTTCTTTTGACACCTGCTGCCTCACGCAGGGTTATCAATCTCTGGCCACGGATGAATGAGATCCGCCAGTGCCGTCCTTCTTGGAATTATACGCAACCGAAACACCTGGATTCTATACTGTGGGGGTGCATAAAAACAGGAAGAGATGATCTTCTAAGGAAGGGGAATAATGTCATCACAAAGCGGGGAATTTTGACGGGGTATGCGAACGTCTAATCTGAAATCACTATTTGAAACTGATCCTAGCTACTCAGACTATTCCTAGGAGATTTCCCCATCACATTGCATGTCTCTTACATCGACGGGAACTTATACATGGAACAAGATCGACCCGATTTGCGAGCAGATGTACGTCTTGATGATGAGAGCGTAGCTTGTGTTCTGTTAACATTTACCCAGTGTTGGAGAGCGCATAATTTCACGCGTAACGATGCCACTGGGTAAGTTTATTCACTGGTCCTTGAGCCTTTGTCACATTTATTGAACGATCTCACGACGAAAGCTTGGCGTTTGAGGAGACATTCACAAAGAGCAATCTTTCCCCCGGCTTTCCCATGAAGAAAGATCGCTTTATCGGGAAACAATGGGCCAATGTTGTATCACGGACCTTTGGGGAGATGAACTTGGTTTTCAGCGGCGAAGTCGATTCGGTCGAGAATCCAAACGTTCATCATGACTGGTTTGATAGACGTGTAGAGCTCAAGTGTAAACTCTCCGGATCAAAGTGAGTTCGGTCCATCAGCGCATCACTTTGGGTCTAAAGCCATATAACAGGATTCCTTATGATCGGTGGCATATGCAATCATATCTATTAGGCGTTCCTAAAATCTTCGTCGGATTTCATACTTGGGGCTTGCAAATCAACCATACGACGACGATCAGGACATGCGATATTAAAACGCGGAACTTTGACGGGCACATGACAAGAGGGTATAGAACTCTTTTGGCTATACGTTCCTACGTGCTTTCCGAAAGAGAGATCGACCCCGAAGATGACAGGATCTGGAGAATTACCGTAGTCAAAGGGAACCTGACAGAGAAACGGCTATTATCGGCGTTAGAGGCTGAGCAAGTTAAAACGCGGCGAGAGGACCCTTTGATGGCTCCGATGACGAGATTAGGTATCGTGCCACAGAGCATGATCGAAATGTTGAGGAATCGCGCTGGTCTGTGAGATGTTACTGTTGGTTTAAATGTTTGTACCATTAGTGTACTAATACTGGCATATGTTATCTGAGTACGTCCAACTAAGTAGGATGACCGCTGATCATGATGGTAAAGCAGCCTTCCTTCCTTACATGTGCTTCGAAGCATCTGCATCGAGAGTCATACTAGAGGTATCATGAATAACCTATGTTCGTTCGTCCGCATACTTCAAAACATCATTTCTGTCTTTCCAACATGCTTTCTCACCAAATCATTTAGCAAAGTGAAACCTCCGACCATCTGATCCTCAACGTCTCTTTGCTTGTATTCTTCTGCTCCATATAGTAATTCCAGCTGGCATTGCCTCTGCTGCTGAGATCTAAAAGTACTTGATCATGATTACTTTGGATTCGAATGGCAAGCAATAAAGCGACGCCACCCTTAAGTCCTCCAGGAAGTACTCGGTCTCAGCTACGAAGTGTAATGTTTTCCATTGCAAGGGGATCGTATCACTGCCTTTTTCACAAAGAACTTGGAGTATCTATTGTACAAGCCCGGGATTGTCAGCAAATCGTCAGAGCAAAGTTTGAACAGAGAGACAATCTTACCCTCGAAAACGTTACTTTCATAATCAGATAGAAGAATAGGTCGGACCACCGCCAAATTCAGGATCGACTAGATATGTCGTATTGCTTCCTTGCGCAAGTAGTGCGAGATGTGTTTAGGGGCCGAAATGTTCCTCGAAAAATCTTGTGCTTGGCCAGGATAGGCTAGAAACTGGTGGACGAGTATCCTTAAATACGAAAGTACCGATATGTGAAGTTTGAACCCCCTTAACATCCATAGAAGGAGGCTGGTCTTCCCGAAAGGATACGATCCTCGAGCTTGCTCCAACACAATTCCGAGTCATTGGCATCCATACTATGATCTATGACTCGCGGAACTACAGTATCGTCGCTGATAGTATGAGTCCACAACGAGTAGTGACGTACATTAGTGAATAGACATGGATTTGAATGGAACCTCTACCAGGTAGGTAGTATGTAAAGCATGTAAAGCCTACTGAGGCGTGTTAAATTGTCTCTGAAGTCGCGGGAAAACGACCAACCTCAGACTGAACAGGATTTCGGGAGTGTACGAAAGCGAATGCCCCAGAGCCCAGCGCTCAATGTTCCAGAAATTGAACTCGATTTTTAGGTGGAATGAGATGAACTATCTGCACCGGAGAAAAAATTAGAGCTGATACACGTGGGTATGAATACTACCCCCTCATATGGATACTATTACCTGACAGCTTTAGAATCGGGGAGAAATATTGCTTGGAAGTCGTTTGAGTAGCAGATCGGAGTCTGGGACCAGACAGTGGTGAGAGCGTGGGAAAGGTTTCCATGACAATCACCGTATCCGTAGGTTTCTCCGGCCGGCGAAGCGAGACCCTTTTTCTTCTCCGCAGCCATGACGCGCCGAGCGGTCGCGCGGACCCGTCATCGATTTTTCGATCTTGTTTCTCACCGAAAACACTAGAAGTTCGTCGATAGAAGTGAAAAGCTCGGTTGGAATTTCTTCTTTTTGGGTCCATATGAAGGTTCAATGGGTGAGGATTATTCATTGGTAAATCGAGGGCCAATAACATCTCTATGAATAGAAAATTATCCACCACGGAATGCAGGCTCCACACTTCTACGAAGACCTAAATTAAGACACGACCCCGGATTCAGCCTACATGTCTTTCAAAAGCTGTTGTTTGATGGGTCGTCACCGCCTTTTCATCTTTCTTTCCTACCATGATTCGCTGGCCTGGTCGCCAAAGACATCTCGTTGCAGTGTGTATTTTGGTGCGCTGACTTTACTTTGCTCTGCCCTCATTGGAACTGATAGAAGACTGCTTAGGCAGGACTGTTCTACGGGCTCAGCCTGGTGTTCGATGATGTTCGGGGTCTCAGTCTCGCAATGATAACACATACCCCAAGGGATCTCTTCAATACTCAGGCTACTCTACGTTCTGAAAACAAGGCTTCTTCGCCAGACGCGTTGGACGTGGGCCATGATTCGGACACGGTCCAAGAAGGTTCTGTGCCGCCGCAGCCGGTTGGAGATGGCACAGCCAATGCTACAATGGTATTCCTCGCTCGTAACTCGGACTTGGATGGCGTCCTATCTAGCATGGGACACGTAGAGGAGAGATTCAATAAAAAATATGGCTACCCCTGGGTGTTTTTGAATGAAGTCGAGTTCACAGACGAATTCAAGGAGTGCGTGGCATCGTCATCATCTGCTTTACACGCGTTTATGACCATCTAACAATAGAAGGGTGACATCTGCGACGTCAGCGCCCGTTTCATTCGGCTTGATCCCACGAGAACATTGGTATCAACCGGATTGGATAGACGAAGATAAAGCGCGAATGGGTCGTGAGAAGATGGAGGCACAAAAGATTATCTACGCTGGTGCGTAAGAGCTCGGTATCAGGACTGTTTCACGCACTGAACGCATCCTATCATGCCAGACAGCGTCCCGTATCGCAACATGTGTCGATTCAACTCTGGAGTACGTGGCTTCATGTTCCGCGAGCTGCCGACATTCTGAGCATATCCCCAGTTCTTCTTTCAACATCCACTATTGCGACCATACAAATATTACTGGCGTGTCGAGTGCGTAATCTCGATATTCTCCCATACGTTCTCTCAAAGTGGCAAAGGCCAGGAATCGAATATACGTGTGATGTCACTTACGATCCTTTCGACTATATGAGAGATCATGACAAGGTTTATGGTGGGGGGCCTCGTACTCTCTGTGACGGCTCCTGATGATGACTATTGTACTGCAGGTTTCACTATTTCCTTCACGGAGTGGGAACCGACAATACCAACCCTATGGCAAACAGTGCAAGGCTCGTCAAGCTGTACTTTACTAATATTACAAGCATTGAAATTTCCCACTTTACAGAATTCATAGAGCTGTATTCGCAATATGTCTCGGAGAACAATGCTATGCGATACCTCAGCGACAATGGAGGAAAGACCTATAATCTCTGTCACTGTATGTCCCCTTTGCTTGATGCTGTCAATTCTTTCATTCTGATACCAACCATCGTCAGTTTGGAGCAATTTCGAGATTGCCGACATGGACTTTTGGCGAGGAGAGGCATATCAGAAGTTCTTCGAGTTCCTCGAATCCAAAGGAGGCTTCTATTACGAGGTGAGTCACGTTGATAGCAGTTATAGCCCCTCTTGACATTGTATAATAAAGCGCTGGGGTGATGCTCCTGTTCATTCCATTGCCGTTGCACTGTTCGCTCCAAGGGACAAGATTCATTTCTTTAATGACGTTGGGTATCGACACCCTCCGTTTGAGCATTGTCCCAAGGGAGAAGCACGTTCTCGAAAGAACTGCAACTGTGATCCAAAGCAGTCGTTGGGTAAGTGTAAGTCCTCGGTTTGATTACCGTTACTGATTTCGCTTTTCAGATTACTTCCCTCAATCGTGCATTCCGCGGTATGAGCGCCTGTGGTAACCGCATGTAGAGATCTTGGAGCTAGGTTTGGCATGTATTGGGTATATCTATCATTATTATATTTTTCGGCTATGTACTGTATTCCGGAGTTGCAGGCTAATAGACTCTATTCTACAAGGGTTTGGGGCGACAAAGCTACGTATTCGAAGGCTGTACAATATGTCAGCTCCGATGTCGAGCCCGATACACTTGGTGTCATGATGTCGGTGGCGTCAAATATATAGCATTACAGGTGACAATCACTACCCGTTTACTGATCATGATGACCTCACTAACTACAGTCAAAGCGGGGACTCGAGCGCCAATCCTGTCTTATGGTCGACATGTCGACATGGATCGTCCTCGGAGGTTGCGATTCAGTTGCGCCACCGTAACATTCACCGTCAGTGCAATGTCATTTTCGAATGTCGGGAGCGGGCGGCGTTGATACCGACGACCTGAACATAACATTGACCGAAGCTCCAATAACCGAAAGCCTTCTAGAAACCCGAGTTCGTCCGTAGGCAGCTGGAAAGGTGTATGTACGCTACGCGCCACCCTCTTAGCCCAAGATACGCGGTTGCAACGAATTCCACGGATTC
The DNA here is from genome assembly GCA_037176845.1 of Paramarasmius palmivorus. Classification (NCBI taxonomy): domain Eukaryota; kingdom Fungi; phylum Basidiomycota; class Agaricomycetes; order Agaricales; family Marasmiaceae; genus Paramarasmius; species Paramarasmius palmivorus. The sequence continues at coordinate 49,064 of JAYKXP010000109.1, forward strand.
GCACATACCATGAAAATGGACATGCACCATCACTGCTCAATGCACAACTCCGCAGGATGATCTCTCGACATGGTGCTGTGTCCGCGCGGAGCTCGTTGGAACACAAACCCGTGAAGGTGTGTTTAGTATGCCTTACAGAGCGGACATACGCAGTATGCCTCGCGGACACCATACGCCGCTCTGAAAGTCGTGATGGGTCGTGACCTCGAAGACGACGGTTGAGCGGACCGCAAAGCCGGTTCGAGTCTCGAACTACGCCAGACAGAAGTTACTATGCATGGTCGTCAGACCTCTACGTTCTGCAGAGGCGAGATTCCTGTGTACTATTCATTCATATAAACTAATTCAACAGAAACGTTGCGTTCGATGTCGCCAGAAAGCCACGACCTTCCTATCAGAAACGGTTCATCAATTCGTCGTCGAAACATACAGACAACGACCCCGGCCCTGTCGTTCTATGTACCCGGCGCTGCTCCCCAGTCCCACATATGTCTGTGGATGGCTGAACGTCATTTCATACTGTTTGCCTTTTGCTGTGTGGAGTTTAACCATTCTCCGACTAGCAGACCACTGTATCAGCCACATATTGTGTCGGCTGCAATCACATATCTGGATGGATGAAGCTAGCGAATTTCAGAAATTCTACCGCTATAGAACACAATATCGGGTGTTTCCCTGACGGCCGCAAAGCTGGAAAGGTCTCTTCCCATCAATCGGAGAGAGTAATTACATGTAATTACTCGCATAAGGCTTTTGGCTCAAGGCAGTTGTACTTCCGTGGGCTTTCTCAAGCCTTTTGGCGACTTCAGTCAACGAAGGTCTGCATTTGTCCTCCGAATCAAGATCACTTTGTACAGGTGCAAAGTGTAAAGACGAGCTGTAAGTTGCTCGTCCTCATGGCAGAAAAACTTACGTCCGACCGTCATATGGTCTCTTCCACCGCTAGCGGCTTGATGGGGTTCTCAGTGGCGCGATACCCGACAGAAGCTCGAAACTCCCCACAAACGCTCGCAAACTCTTGTTCCGAATCAAGTGCTATGCATTAAAGATAAACAAGTACAAGCTCGTGTAATTCACCAGGCGATATTATAGCACTTTATTAATCGCAGAATAGAACGTTGAACTTGCTTTGTTCAAGAAGTCCTGATTACTGTAATGGTCAATACTAAAAAAGCCCCGCCAAGATTCTGATGGAAGGCACCTACGGTATGAGCAAAGTGGCGAGGCTTCTCTCACAATCCGATGGCGGTGATGCCATGTGCGCCTCAATCTGATCATCACGACGAGCGCACACCAGGAAATGAATCTGATTCGCCATAAGAGTCGAGCATTGTAATATTGCTCTTGTCCGTGGTGAAGGGTTGGAGACTAGGGGGTCTACGCTCGTAACCAAAAACTACGAAAGCCATGGTCCCCGGAATTTGTTTTCCGATATCGCCGGCGCGAATCCTGGTGAATGCCGTATGTAGCATCTTTAGCATCCTAGAGGCTTGGTCATAGCAAGCCTTTCAAGCTTATAGTTGGAATTCTAAGGTTAGATAAAACAATCAGAATAGTACTGATGATATAGTGGTTGTGGAGAGGTCTGAGACTGAACGAGGTTATATTGAGCCGGTTACGCGTACCTAGACTCTAGAATCCGCCACTCGTCGGGACGTCCGACATTCGGACTACTTCTCTAGCCCCATTTAGCTTGGTGACCAACCACGCTCCTCGGAAATAAATTGAACACTCGCCAAATCCCCATACCCGATGAGCCATCGGGGTCGGCGCTTCTCGTAAAGTCGGCAGAAATTCATATGCTTCGAGCTTGGTTGCAGGTCGATTACAATGTTCCTCCGCAAGACACGGTAAGTTACTTCTTTAACAACCGCCAGCAATTACTAACGCGGGAGTAGCAGGTTCCTGGTTGGAAAACACCATAACTCGGGAGGTGTTCGCTTGATATCTCGAACTGGCGGCGCGCCGCCAAATGCCGCCTCCACTAGGACCCCAGAAGCAACCCTGAATGGCGGCGTCAGGGAAGGAAAATCAGCCGCCCTACGTCGGGTAAAAACATACCAGAAGGCCGTACAAAAACCAAAAAATAATCAAATTTGATTAACCTTTTTTCCATGTTCAGATTCGAGGGATTCTCGATTTTGAAGATCATCGACTAGGGGTGGTAGGAGTGAAGATAGGAGTTGCGATTCTTGAACATCTCCTAGTGCAGAAGCCTAGATTCTCACCGTTGGGAATATGACATGGGAAGCTAAAAACATATGTCATACCAGGGACGTTATTGACCCGAGTTCGTCATCTGGTTCAGCCTGTCGGTTGTAGTAGCAGCCCTTTTGAATCTCGATGACATTTTTGTTCTTGGGCCCGCACACGGTATGCAGGGACATTGGCTTTTGCGACGTATCTACAGATTGAGAGGACCCACTGAATTAGCCCCAAGCCAGACTTGTGGAAGTGAGAAATTCCGGGCACTTCGCCTCCTTCCCGAGATGGACATCCGTTTTGGGAATCTACTCTTAGTGTAAACAAACCAACGTTATCTTCTTACCGAATGTCACTACTCAAGTGGCCGTCAATGACATCTCGAACTTTGCTTCCTATGGACAAGTCAGTACTAGTATCGTGGATGACTTGGAATGATACCAACGGTGAAAGGAAACCGTTCGCAAAACTCGACCCCGAGGCAGAATAGATCAAGACTCGTACACAGCACTCGAGCACGCACTACGGTAGGTACCCAGCGCCACTGTGATCATCAGTTGCAACAACTTGCATGTTGATCAAGGTCGAGGTCGGGGTCTGAGGCAGCGCAAACAAATTATGATCAGCGAGCCTGGACATCAGAGATGGGATGATGCATTGTCGATGTCACACCCTCAATGTTGGGGGATACTCGTAATTTCCGGCTTGAAGAGACAGATATCTTGTATGGTATCTAGTTCCTGAGAGTGAAGGTAAGATATTGAAATAGTTGTCGAGGCGGGAAATCCAATCATAGAATGTCCGAGGAGCAACGCCCAGGGTTATTGGCCCGACGTGAACGAGTGCTCTACGTCCGAGGACGTTGAGGAACGACTTTTACGGAGTACCGGCGGCATATTGAAGAGGAGGAACCCAGGAGTAACCTAAATCTTGAGCGCTCGAATCTATAGCGGTGTAGAAGTCTTCCGAGAAGAGCACATTCAATAGGGGTGAACTCGACAACGCTGTGGGGTCGACACGGACAATCATTACTCTCTTTGGAGGACGTTTCCTATAATTAGAAGGATTTATAGTGTTATTTCTGTACGTCCGGCGGCAGTCGAGGTCGAGATAGAGGAACTGAGGTAGTGGCTGCCACTATTTTCTGAGATGGACGCCATTCATGAGGCCGGGACTCGATGTCTAATCCTCCGTGCCTGGAATAATTTCTTTCAGCGGCTGAAAGAATAATATAACATGAAACTGGAACCCGAACCTTTGGAAGAGCATCAGACCACTGGAGGGAATTACTCTTTTCGTTCAGGTGATAGTCTAAAACGGCCGCGGTTGTGTCCATATGGTGCATGAGAACTAGAAAGAGGCGCTGGGTCATGTCGGCTGTCATTGATAATATCAGAGGGGAGGCTGCATTCATGAATGTATAGACCGGATAAGCGTCCCGATATGAGCCAGAAAGGAAGGGCGGCATTTATCGAGTGAACAGCAGCGTGTGAGTCGTGAACAACATCACATATCATTGCTGTAGGCAATGCAATAAAGCAGATTGTTTCGGGGTCCTCAACAGAGAATCAAAGCACTTGAGCATCGGATATTTGATATCCTGAATATCATTCCAGCTGCATGTAAGAGATGAAGCCAAGCTGCAGGGTCTACTTCCACACCTAAAAAAGGCGATTTGCGATGCGCAACAGAATGGGAGGAATATAGGACGTGAACTTGGCAGGGCATCAGAAGCGGTCAGAAGGATCGATGTCCTACTAAATTCCTAATTCGAGGAAGGCTGATGACCGTATCTGGTTCGGGTGGGTAATGTTCCCCCGCCGACATCAGACATTGAGGAATCAGAACGGCCTGTTGATCAGTGAGCGGCGCGAACGTGTGAATGAATACATGTCATGTTCAGCGACTTACACAGGTGTGTGAATGGACAACATGGTTGACGGATTAGAGAACGATCTTCGTCGAGGGTAACCTAGGTACCGAGCTGAGAGGTTTTCATTGAACTCCAGTGGACATGCCAAAGTCTTTCGGCCAAGTTTTGGGTCAGATCGAGCTGCGGAAGAACTGGGAACTGGGAAGCACGGATCATGACGACGAAGACTTGACGAGAGACGCACATGCTGGCGGCCGCTTAGAGCGGTGACTGGTGACTGTGATATTGATTTGGAGAAGGTATCATTGCCCGATATCCCACTGAGTCGGAAATACAATTGGAGTCATTGTCATGTGTTGAGAAACCCGCAGAAGAAGTCCAGAAGTTGATGAAGCGGACTCTACGCCGCATTCCAGTGTCGAAACGGCGCTCATGCCTGATTTGAGAACGATTTTTGATGCAGAGCTCATGAATCAAGAGGTCCCAGGCGCTGAAGAGTGGGAGGGAAAGAGTAATGTTGCAGAATAAGGTCGAAAGTAGAGGAGAAAGAGGAAGATTCGAAGATTATTTTTGGGAAGCAAATCTTTCAGGCACGAGATCCGTGAGAAAAATATAAACACAGACAAACAACACGGTTTCTGCTCGTTGAACCACGTCCCACGTCGCTGCTTATAACGATGACCTGGCCATTCATGAGGTAACGTCGAAGATATGAGCATTCAAATGCACTGGGACCCTCAAGGTGCGTGCAATATTCTAATTTTGTCGAAAATTCTAACCGAAAATCTCGCGTAATCGAATAGGATTTTCGTTTCTGTTGGCCGTTGCTCCCTAAGCGACGCTTACATTATTGGACCGTATGCTATCACTGTCGCTATTGACACTTGTAACCAACACGAAGCGAAAGTGTGTAACGGGGCATTCAACGGCTCAAGTGTGTCGCAGACGTCCACGAGGAGCCATTTGGTTTTGTATTCGACGACCCAAGGCCGCCTCCTCAACCCTTGAAGATCATGCAGCGAAGATGTGTGACAAAATACGACAAGCCAGCTAGCCGATAGCAGTCCGTATGCATCTTTGCCACGCATCGCATCTGGCATCGGGTGACATGATGGTGCCAGTCCATTCCGAATCCCAATGTTCCCAGTATCATCTTTCGAAGCCGAAGGCTGAGCTTCACCACTTCTCTTCAGGTCTCGATGATGTTCAAATGCTGATGGTCCATACTTCTGTCAATGTTACCTGGTGGGTTGAAACAAGTATGAATGGCTCACTGGCAATGCTGACATTGGTTCAGGCTTTCAACAACGACTACGATGAACTCCGTTGACCTATCCCCGCTCGAAGCCCCGTTCAGAACTTCCCCGCCCCCTCTACTGTTCCCATCCCGGTGTTGGACTTTTTTTGGGAGGCATCGCTGATCGACCGACGCGTTCTTTACCCCTCTCCAATCCGAGCACCAGTTCTGTATTCCGTTTGACCGAGTATGATCAATCATTGGGGGATGATGAAGATTTTCGCTACGGAAGATTTTCAAACCATATACGGATAGTGAACCGCCTCGGGCCTCGGGGTGGCATTTCTGTCCAATTGCTGATCCGTCTGCATGCGGCGAACCATCCGTTTATAGAGAAAATACAGATTTAGACAAAACGCACAGTCTGCCAAAGAAACCCCGGAGTAAAGAATCGCAAAGAGAGCAAATATGGTGATTCTCGGAGCACTGGCCTGTACGCGGTAGGGTCTGTGGGAAGTCTGTGAATCAATGATTGGCCAGCGTCAGAAGGTTTAGATGGGGATGACAATCAAGCCGACCTCATCGAAGTCAGGTGAACCAATCGAGAAGGTCGGGAACCTTGCCCCTTTCGGCGGTGTCCGGGGTCCCGTCGGCCTCGTGTCGGCGGTACCGCCTCCCATAATCTGCTCTTCATTTTACACACGCTACGCACGCGATGCCAATAAAAGCGTCACTTCGTCTCGGAGATCTCACTTTCCTCTTTTTACCCCAAAACGGGTTCCGATATTGGTACCAACCTGGTACCCGTCCCATCTATCATGAATGACGCCCCGATGTCGTCTTCAGGCGTCTCCTCATCGTCCTCCACGCTCTTGAACCATCGCTCGCCACCGTTGCCGACGACGAGCAAGGGTCTTTCATCGCCACCTCCTCTTCCCCCTCTTCCGCCACAATCGCCTCGAACAAACACCATCACTCGCGACACACCCAATTCTGCTCTAGCTGCTATGCTCGCTGAAGCTCTCTCCGACGCGGAGACATATAAGCGCAAGTACACGGAAGAGAAGAGACGCGCAGATCACTATGAAAAGCTATCTCAAGTTTACAGGCAAGCTGTCATCGAAGCGAAACCTAATCCTGCTACTGCCTCATCTCCATCTCCTGTCCCCAACAAGTCCTCATCACCATCGACAGCAACGCCCAGTGCTGTTGCAACAGCTCAATCTCCCCCAACAGATCCAGCTTCCACATCCGCAGGATCAAACTCCTCGGTCGTACTAGCTGATCCCAAGGCGTTAGCTGACCTCATCGAAACTCTTTCGGAAGAATCCTACCGTGCTGCATGTGCCAGGGATGACGAACAAGCTCGACGATTGTGTATATCGTCATTGTGGAAGCAGCTGCGACAGTACCTCGAGGTACTTGACGTGCATTCAAAGCAAGCGAGAGATGCGTTGGATAAGAGGATCGAGCAGGGTGGTGGTGATATTGTTGACGTTCAAAGAGCGGAGTTGGTCGAAGTACAGGGGCCGATACCGGCTCTACGTGATGTGGCCACATTCACTAGGGTTTACGATGAGAACGGAAGAGAATCTGCCTCTTCTCACCCTCACTACGCATCTGCTGGGCATAGTCCTTCAGCACTCCGAAGGGAAACAAAGTCTCATCATTCTTCCCAAAGCAGACGGCCACGCAGTGGTAGTCTCGAGCCTCCCCCTGATGGTTATCCCCCTAATAAACGGAGCCGCCACCAGGCAAGTCATTCGAGCTGATTCCATGATTTCATCACTAAATTTGCACTCTAGTACCCCACTTCGAACTCAAATTATCCTCCTCAACCTCAACAGATTTACCTTGACCCATCTCCGGTGCCAGGCTACGTCGGATCACCAGTGTTCCATGAATATCATCCTCCGCCTCAGCAATCTCATCTACCATCTGATGGCTCTTTGTCAAAGAAACACCCGCACATTCAACCCCAATCTCATTCCAGTGGTGCTCAACCGTATTCGTACCAAACCTTCCACTCAAGGTCGGATACGCAGACTCAGCGTGGTCGACCCCCAGCACCCACTTCATCTCGAAAACGAGAAAGGTCTCCAGAATATCCTCCATATGATGGATATCCGCCTCATCAGGCTATGCCACCACCACCTCCTCCCACGCAACAACCTCACTCTGAGCGTCGCGAGAGGCGTGAACGCCGGCGATCCAGAAGTCGCAGCGTGTCATCTGACCGGTCATTGGATGAGATGCTTCTAGATGCTACCACCGGCGAAGAAGCTTCTCAACAACCTCCTAACGGAGCACAGCTTCCGCCTATTCGCGCTGGTGGTCGAGTTGATCGCCGAGATTACCCATATCCGCAAAACCAATTGCCACCGCCGCAGCTACCACCACCGCAAGGACGTTCGGTATATTCACAATCACATCCTCCCCCACCACCTGCCAATGGTCGATATCGGTCTCCGTCGCCAAGAGGTTCCGACAGGGAACGTGAACGAGACCGTGCAAATTCTGGAGGCTCCACTTCGAGCGGATACTTTACTTCTGTCTTGGGTAAGCCTTCGAACTCAAAAGGTCGATCACCGCCTGCTTCAGACAGGGGAGGCGTGTTGATCCTGGATAAGGCAAGCAAGTCATTACCTGCCATCGGAACCGTGGATGATAGAGGAGATCGCGGAGGCGTTGTGAATGCTCCGGGTGGGTCGTGTTTCTTGAAGTTTCGAGTTTGATACAGCTTTTTTCCTTGTTGTCACTTTTGCTTTCTTTATTCGGGGTTCAGGGTCTACATCGACATCTTTCATGTGCATAATTGGGTCTTTGCATGCATCGTCCCTTGCCGTTGCTTGCGCTGTTTATACGCTATCATTATTGGACATTCATGGACACTTTTGCCCTTCTTTTGTGACTTTTTTTTTTGTTCAACCTTTACCTTTTGCCGCACTTCCTGCTCTCCCCTCGTCCGTCAAGATATCGGAATCTTGTTTTGATTTATCTAGGTGGTGCGGGGGGATTTGAGGTGAGCAGTGAATTCAATCGTCGCTCTCTGGTGCAAATTTACTGGAACTTCATTTTCTAGCTTGTCTATTTCCTATACAATCCTTTGTCATCTTGATCCTTCCTTATTTCTGCTTTCCGCCCTCGAGCCGCATGCTGATTACCTCTTGTCAGATACACTACACCTGCACCCGCTGCCACATGCTTCGTCACAGTCTCAAGGTTTGTAGCATTTTCACTTCTTTTTACGTCTTCGTGGCTCACAGGATACTGTAGGCTCTCTTCCTCAGCCGCCTCCTCAAGGCTACCCTCCAACTAATAGTGCCGGTCAGCGGATCTGTCGACAATGTGGTCAGGCTGGCCGGTACAAAGAGGGCAAGTGTGTCGAAAAATGGGGACCAGGGCCTTGGGGGCCTGGCACCGTTTGTGATCGGTAAGTCTCTTCTCATTCCTAGCTACGGCAGAGCGAGGCTTGTCAGCTACGGCCGCAGCTACTCTCCGTCTCCAATTCGCTCTTGTTAACAGGGTCGCTAACGATCGTTTTTTTCTACCTCAGGTGTCGAAAGAAAATGAAACGAGTCGAACGTCGTGGTACCCTAGAGCAGGCACAACTTCTGGCCGCGAAGCAGGCCGAACAAGCTCGAGCCAATGCTGCGTTGGCCAATTCTCAACAGCATACTGTCGGGTCTTCTTCTGGTCATCTACAGAGAAGCGATACTGTGCCCAATATTCCTTCCAGTCGGGACGCTAGCTATGTTTACTCGTCTCAGAGTCAGGCTACCGTGGAAGGTTCAGGGTACGGTAGCTTTAGAGGTGATTACTCGAGAGAGAGAGCGGACTCGGTGTCGAGATCAGGGAGAGGTACTCCTTCTAGATCTCGAAGGGCTTCTCCATCGCCGCCTCAGCAACAGCTCGCTCCTCCGAGAACGATCGTCCCTGCGCCCAGAGTCTCCTCGCGACCACCTTCTTCGCACTCTCATGCAGGGAGTCGCCACTCGCACTCTGGTGGCTCAGTAGACGCTGATGCGGATGCTGACGCTGACGCTTCCGCTGATGGAGATGACCTTGACTCCGTAGCTGGTCACAGGGAAGATGACCTAGACCGAGCTGTCTCTGCTGCTGCAGGGGTCGACGAAAAGAAGGGTGGTGAAGTAGAGGAAGACCTGCTCGAAGCCGTCGACGCTGCGGAGAGTCAGGCTATGAAGGTTGAGTAGAGTGCGTTGCTGGTCGACGTGACCTCGGAGAGAAGTGGGGTAGAAAAACAAAAGTCCCGTCCATCGCAAGTCATTCTATGTTTTCCAAGTCGCTATTTTTTGCTGTATCGTTCATGGTTAGTTCAATGTATTAGTAGTCGCAGACATCAAGCAGTAATCCTTTGTTCTATAGAGTATCTATTTCTCGTACCATACACCTTCACTATACATATTCTGTTTTGCAACAGAAACAAGCCCAACGTGTTTTCAATGACTCGAACCTTCCTTCGGTACCCTGTGGTCTATAATCTAGATCGTCTTTTCTGGTTTCCCTGAGTCAGCGGCAAAGAGGACGACGTGACGAACGGACAAGGGTACACGGGGGCTCGCCTTCCGAAATGCGCCCATTCCACATGGGGATACGGGTTTATCGGTTTACGGGAACCCGCCGAGCTAAGCCGTTTATGGTTCGAAGGGACACCGACGTGTGCCGAACACGTTTTTCGACAGCTGCCATTGGTTCCCGCCCATTCGACTCGACTTCTTATTGCCGCCATTGGGACTGCTGTCAAAATTCCATGCGGTGGATGGCGCCTGGCCATTCCACTTGAGATATCTTTTTCTTTCCACGTTCATGTCGCTCGCTTAAGCTCGATTCTCAGCTTCTTGAAAGGGTGATAACAGATGTCGAGATCTGATAACAGGCGCTCACAGAAGCTAACTGCCAATGCTGGAAATTGAAGGCACAGAAAAATTTCTCTACATTGCGTCAGCGACTCCAAAGGTGTATCTCCGGCAAGTTCGAACTTTCTTACGCAAGCTTGACCAGCACTCTGGACATCTATTCATTGACAAATAGTATTGAATAGTGGTCTCCAATTTCACACTGGCGTTGATCATTGGAAGGTGGTCCTTGTACGGCGATTTCATGGCTAGACATAGCTAATGCATTTTCTATAATTTTTCATCAGGGGCGCAAGACACTTCGTGTCAATCAAAACTTTTTTGCGCGCATCGGGTTCCGCTACATCCAACACGGGGTCTTCCAAACCTCCTTCTGCAACGGAGAGCCACGTACGTTCCGGTATAGTATTCCGCGGCTGAAATATAGTGGGTCAAATACGGAATTTGGACCAGCAATTTTGGTAGGTTCATTTCGACATTCTCAGCATCACAAATGGCTCACATTACCTTAGGCTTCTCAATGACCGCCTGCATTATAACGATGCCTACCTTACAAGAGCTGTGGCGCTCACGCAACAACGTTGCTGGAGTTCCGCTTCCCGCCTTACGACTTTCGTCCCTTAGCCATCTTCTGGTCAAGCAATGAGGATTACGGCGACATCGTAACGCCACAGCTGACTGCATCCATTCTGATTGCCTCCTCGACAAACTCACGGCGCCTGTCTTCAGCGCAGTGATAATCACCCACTACCGAGAGTCGGACATTTATGTTTGTGCACGAACTGGGTCAGCGACTCGGTAGTTATACGCTCTCATCAGCCTCTGGGCACAATTATCAACCACAGATGCACTTCATCTGCCGTGTTTCTGGGCCGTCGCTATAATCCCTACTCAGGGACTTTGCTTTGATCTGATAACGGGGCCTTGACCGCCTGTTCTTCGTTAGCTGTGGGACAGATGACAAGTCTCTTGCCTCCAATTGGCGGGAACAAGGCTTTCTGCGGGGGAATCGAGCGACTGCGCCATCATGTGCCGCGCACTAAGATCCCTGCGAAAGTTGGTGGGAGAACGAGGTGATCTTCAGCCTTTATTCTGACGTGACACGTTGTTGTCGTGAGGCACCGTCTTCGCGAAGTAAAAGAATCAGTTTCCTTTTCCTTTTTGCTCTAGCATCGCACCGTATTCGCATAATTCTCTTGATGGATCAGAAGGGAAGTCTGTTATGTCGATCAAGATCATGCGTCTGGTGCTTTGTCCGCTACTACGGGTGAGTCCTTTCCCCTCTGTTGTTCAGTATGACTCTGACAAAATTGCACAAGACCCTTCGGTTGCAATGTTCTGGATGAAAAATTCTGTCAGTTATTTATCCCATCAAAGCAGAACGGTGAAATAAAGTTTATTACCGCATGTCCCAGCGTCCCAGCATCAGATCACCACCCTGCGAAAAAAACACATGGTTTTTGGGAGGCTCTTCTGATATCAGTCCTCACGGCTGTTGGTAGTGTGGCGGACGAGGGCGGGGATCTTGCGAGGCAAGGTAATACGACGAGCTGTCCCCGAAGCCGAGATAGCCTATTGAAACGGTTCTGGATGTAAATGTTGTATGTACTATTCTTTATTCTTTAATCTCGGTTGGGACTGTCATAAATTCGTAAAAAGACAGCAGTCTGAAAGTCTACTGCCACCGATTCTCGAGACTCTTGACACCGTCATTCCCCGAGGCGGGCTAGTCCCAACCATTCATGCAGCCGGTGGTCGAAAGCATTTGGGGAATACTGAACTCCTCATTTAGGGCATTCTGTTGAAAAATTGCTAGTATTCATCCAGTTCTGACCATCGCTCACGTCTTTGTTTAATTCCAAGCCCTAATTTCAATATCTGTATTGGTATCAGGCCGACCAGGGCTAAAAAGTGTCACTGAAACACCTACATGAAAAATCCCAACGTCGCTGGACATTCGACTGGAGCTCAGGTAGGATTGTCGAGTGACATATATAGAAAAATATACTATGTAAACTTGCAAGCCAAGGTAATGTTTGGCGCCCGCTAGGCGCTTCTTTCTGGGTCAAAGGTGGCACAGTTTCACGTGCGTGGCTCTTTGTCTGATTTCTCATTTATTGTTCTCCCAGCTTAACGCATCAAAGGCCGCGGGCCACAAAACAGAGGTATAAATGTTTCCCCCGATTCAAACTCACCGTCTATTGTCTCTTCCATATCATCCACAGGATATTCACATGTCAAACCGAAGCAGTCATCGTACGCGCCATCATCCCATTCACTCGCAAGTCCAATTCAGTCGATGCCATCTGGGACCTACGAGAACTTTGCCTGGACCGAGCCATCGCACATATGCTCCTCGGCATTCAATTCTACGAACGAGAACCTCTACTAGTATGACATATCGAAGCCACCAGAAATTGTCAATGTTATATGCTTCTGATTATGGAAGGAAAGATTCTGGTCCGTAAATCCGCTCTTCTCTTCTTGATAAATAACTGATTTCTATTTTGGACATTTGTTTTGTAGTATCAATACCTCGCCTTCCACGCTATTCCGAGTCTGGTCCTCGTACTCTCACAACGCGCCACTCAGATGTATTACGGCCTAGTGCGTATTCGCTATTCTCTTCTATATTTCAGCCATTCAACACAAACTCCCAGAAGATACCGGATCTGCTATCACGGTTACGTCTCGCTCCCTTTGGCTGTACGAAAATCCAATCTCAAGAAAGAAGCACATTGCACGTGCTCCCAGAACAAGGACACACAGACTGTCCTACTTTCAAGATCATGATTCGGAAAGCACAGAGACTGGGAAAGAGATGACTGGACTGGCTCGCAGCGCGAAGCACCGTGGAAACCTAGTCTCAGGCTTGAACCTGCCAGAACGGCCCTCGTCGCTCGTAATGAACTATTCTTATGTTCAAGCTCTCGCAAGCCCATATATTGGTAACCATGCGTCGCCTACACCATTCTCGACATATTGGACAAACCTTTCTCAGATGCCATCACCGACACCGTATATCCTCGAAACGCCCCCAATGTTGGCATACCTCCCGTCCCAGGTTCGTTTACACCACGAACTCACAAATTACTGTTCGCTGCAGTGGTCTGTTTACTTGCCCCCTTTGACTGCACGAAGCCGATGGTCATATGGTTACTTTTACGATGAAAAATTACTCGGATCGCCCGCTTGTCTTGGTGCTGAACGATTGATCATACGCATGGGCAATGCTCACGACACTGGAGATGCAACTGCGGCATGGATGAATAGATGGGGTGATATCCAGGTGCATTGTCCTAGGGTCCAAATAACTTCGGACTATAATGGCGCTCCCTGTCGACAAGAGATCACCGTCCTGGACGTTTTGCAGGCTATTTACGTGTTCCTGCATGTCAGATTGACTCCGGAGGAAGCGGAAATGCTGGATATGGAAGGGAGAAACCATGTATTTGCTGCAAGGTCTAGCAGAGTATTCCTTGAGGGTAGTGTCCGCGATGGTGCAAGATCCTGGATGGAGTGGGATGAGTGGAATAAACCACCAATGAGAGTAGATGTACTTACTGTGGGAGGTGCGACGAAGTTTGGAAATCTGAGCTTATGGCCAGATTCCAATGGTGGAGGTGATCAAGGTGTTTTTGAGCTGTTACTGCGATTAGAATGAATGGTTGGATTTCTGCAAAGTCTGTCCTGTACATACCTGTTTATTTTTTTTGATACCGTTATGTGAATTGTAAATATCCAGTTTCATCCTTGTGATCAAATCTTCATTTCCACAGAAATCCCAGAGATTGGTGACTGAGTAATCGGAAAAGGGCTAAGATCCGCCAACGAGAGATGTTACGGAGTCAGCACATTCACATTTGTGATGGTACATACAATATGACATGTGTCTTTGAAGACGAGTCGTACATACAAATGTCGAGAAGCCTTTTAGCGTGACCCAATATTGCTAGATCCGAAGACGGGTGATGCATTGACGCTGTCTGTTTAAAAGAATCACCATAAGTCACTTCCTAAAGCTTGGATTATTGACAAAGTCACGTACGAGGGATCATATCTCCATCTTCGCGTCGTCAACATCGTGTTCGGTCGCCTTGACGGCTGCCTTCTTCGATAACGATCCGTGGAATGTTTTTGGTGGTGGGTGTTCTGCGTCATGAACCAACTTCTTCATCCTCTCCCAAACACCCTCAGCAGCCTCTCTAGCTAATTCTCGAGTTCGAATGACCTCCTGTTCGTCAAAACCGCCCCCTTCACTCCACGATCGCCAATTGCTCCAAATACACGTCGATTTCGAGCTCGACTCTGACGAATCAAGTACATCCGAGAACACAAACGCAAAACATCCTCCTCCGTTCATCGTTTCGACCTCTTCGTCGCTAGGATCCACAATATATCTCGATTCGGGTACGCGACCCAACGCTACTGCACATATTACCCCCTTCATCGGTATTGACCCCGAGTTGAGCAATGCCAGCGTAGATGCATTGATTATCGATGCGAACAAACTATCCTTCCATTTTGGTGCTGGGATCAGCGTTTGGACGACTAATTGGATCAACGTTCTCGGATTTTGAGTGAGAATGAGCGAGGTTGTAAGGATGGATGCAAGTGATGATGAAAGAAATTTTGACTCTGTGGCTGGTACATTCGCTATAGGCCGTAGATGAACCTCGAGTGTCGCCTGTGATGCCTGTTCTGCTGCTAATCGTACTTCGATTGGGCCTGAGAGCGATACGAGGGCTTGAGCGTTAGGTCCGAATCCAAACCGAGCTGAGCCGTCGACCCGAGCTAAATTGTCGAAAGAGAGGACAGGATCCCGGATTGAGCTGTCTGAACGACCGTCAGTCCGAGAGATCATGATGGTTGAGAAAATAGAGAGATAAGATAAGATTGACCGCCAATGGCAAGCAATTTTTCGCCGGCTATTATGCCGGCCGCCTTGGCACTCCTTCTCTTAGCGTTCATGTCAACGCCCGCTGTATCTGTCAGTGTCAACAACAGCGGTAGCCTAAGCACTCCTTCTGCCAATTTGAGCGCACGTATGGACTCTCGAAGATTGCGTATCTTACCGGCAACCGGTTTTTACCCCTTCTGCCCCCAACAAGGGCAGGGCGGCGAACAATCTCAGACACCTTCCTGCAAATAAAGCTTGGTAGGTGCCCTGAGGCTACCACTTTGAGGTGAAACTGACGTGTCTCGCAGTCTCCGATAACATTTATACCCGTCATTGTGTTGGAACCCTTATTCACCCTTTTCAATGCGCGCATGGACACACACTCAAGCTGGTAGACCTTCCGAGGTTCTCAGCTTTTCATCAGCACAAGAACCCACTTCTTCACATGATACAGTCATAGTCAAGGTTCAATACGCGGCTCTTAACCCTGGTGGATCCATCATGCTTCAGTTGTGTCCCTTTATCTTCCGCAACAGGAAGGTCCCCGCGATCCCGGAACTCGACTTCTCTGGGATAGTCTCATCATCCAACACTGATCGTTTTTCGCCAGGGGATGAAGTGTTCGGCTCGATACCTGTCAAAAACCACCTTCAAGAAGGTTCTGGTGCGCTGGCAGAGTTCGTTGGCATCCCATCCGACTATATCGTGCGTAAACCACGAAGAATGGAGTTGAAAGAAGCGGCTGGGTTGGGTGTTGCGGGCTGTACGGCGGTAGTGTTGATGGATAGCGCGAAGTTGAAGGAGGGAGATGTGGTTTTGGTGAATGGGGCTAGTGGAGGTATCGGCACGTTGGTCCTTCAGATGACCAAGGCGGCGGTTGGACCTACGGGAAAGGTTGTAGCGATGTGTTCAGGGGATGCCCATATGGAGCTGGCTATTTCGTTAGGTGCGGATGAGGTGAATATCTGGGTGGTTCCTGACATCAGGTATTTTAGAGAATTGACGCATTACAGGTCATAGATTATCGAGAACACGCCCCTGTCCACGAATACCTTGCCACCCAGAAGTACGCTTTCGATCGCATAATCGACTGCTACGGTGTTCAAGAACTCTACTCCAACTGTGACAAATACCTGAAGGAAGGCTCCGCGTTCGTTACAGTAGGTATTGCGTTCAATGAGATCACTTATACGAGCGTCTTGCGCGCCTCGTTTGATATGATACGGAACATGATATGGCCTCCCTCGCGAAGGAAGTACGTTCAAGTGATTGGTGTAGCAAATCGCGAAGCATTGGAGAAACTCGGACAGATGGCCGAAGATGGCAAGTTGAAGGTCATGATTGATACCTGTTGGCGGATGGAAGAAGTCTTCAAGGTGAGAAGTATTGTTGGTTTCAGTCGCGTTTCTGTGAATGACAGTACGACAGGCTTATGAGCGAGTAATGTCGAGGAGAGCAGGAGGCAAGATTGTAGTTCAAGTTGGTGAGGTTGCGAATAAGCGATGAGTTTATTGGAGGCGCCTTTGGATGTATCGTTTCGTGTATGTATGTGATAATGCCACTATTTCCTCTCGCGATTTACTATCTCTTGTGGACCCATCCCTTTGTGTCATGGCGTATTTACTGGCGACCGTCATGTTCAGCATTGAGGACATCTTTAGCAAACGTGAAACTGCTTACACAGATCAAGTGAGGCGGGCAAGGATCGATGATAGTTCCTCCAGTACTCGCAGCCTCTGGTTCTCTCCTCATCTAAACCACAGAGATAGACTCGTTTTAATTCCTGTTATCTGAGGGGTATACCATAGCGTACCTCGCTTGGAACAGCAGCAACTATAAGTCCGAGGGACAAGGTAAGAATGATAGAGATGCAAGCCGGGAGTTTCATTCTTGTTGAGGAAAGGAAAGAAACTTGTTGCATTTATATATGCTCTTGAAGGTCTCTCGCAGGTGAACACTCCGAGGAGGATGCACTGACTGGTCGCATCAATCGAAGTTGAAAATGATAGGCTAGCAGGATAGATGGATTCACGAACATGATTGTTGGACATGACCTGTTACATTCTCCGCAAGGTGGGCATAACGGAACTATCCATCACACAAACGTTCAAGTTAGGTCTCAAGAATGACTTGTGAATGATGATCAATTGAGAATATAGTACAAGAAACACACAAACAGAGAAATGGACATCCGAGTCCGGCTAGCCACATCAGTACCACTCATCGAGAGATACCTCCCGGCGAAGCGCATCAAGGCTCTGTCGCCAAATAAACAGCGGTGAATCCTCCCTTTCCCTATTGCTGCATCGTCCACAATATTCCAGATAGGGTCGAGCATGCTCGGTAGCCAAATCAAACGAAACAAACAAAGGTTTCCAGTGTCGGCCCCTAAGTAGATCAATGACTCGGTCTGTGAATTTGCGCCAGTGGTCAGAGCACGCTGGGACGAGCACATGCTTGTTTGCTTGCTCTCGTCCTGCCTGTACTGCCGGTTCATAGCGTGATTGAATATTGACTTTCTTGTGTTTGTTAACATAGAGTGCCTGTATTGGTGTCTGAGGAACGAAACTAGAAAGATCGGAGTAGACATATACCCATGCGCAGAAAAAGAATGGGTTCATATTTTTCATGAAGCCCCAAACGAAATCCATGGGCATTTCTATCGTGTAGAAGATGGCATCGTCGCGGAGATCTTTGTAGGAATGTTTCATGCTGTATCGAAGGACTTCAACCGGGTGATCATACACGGTACGCCTAAACTCCAGATCATTATGATGATTGTCTAGGGTGAAGGGATGCAGCGTACCTCATTTCATTTTTGCAGAGTTGCATCGCCGAATACACTTGGTATTTTTCAACAGCCTCCGATAATTGATCGAGAGTGCGGATTTTGAGCTTCGTGATGTCAGGCTGGGGGTTTGGATGCATGAACTGGATCAGCAGTTCTATAGTCTCTCCCATTTCAGGTAGCTCAACCTCTTCTGTTCCTTGAACTAGCTCTCCGGCAGGAAATCCGGCACTGAACATACTCAGAAGCTCCGCGTGTGCAGCAAATCTCATACCATCGCTTGTGCGCAGAACGAGATTGATTGTATGACAGCAGTGAGGAACTGTCACCGTCAACATATGGGTTTTTACCAAGCGATTCAAGGACTCACCTATGCACGATAGGGTGACATTCTCACCCTGCAGCTTTGCAATGTCTGCCATTGCGACTTTATGCCAAGCACGAGTGCTAGAGCGTCGACAGTAAACTTTGAAGGGCTAGGTGTTGTTGCCACAACGTTACGTCAAACTAAGTTCGAGTTCTGAGTTCGGGGTTCTGAAGCTCCTAGTTCACGGAACGTTCGTGACAAGAGATTAAGAGCAAGTAGGTATTGAGAGGTAAATAGAAGAGGACAAGCTGAGGAGCTTGACTGACTATAGTACAGTATTTATACATTAGTCCAACTTAGTGCTGTATCCGAGGATGTATAGACTACGTGCGGCTGTAAGCCACTCCAGTTTATTGAAAACACCCTCAAAACCTGCTTTAAGTTTGATCTATTAATATGTTTCACCCTTCGTTTCATTAAAAAAAAGTGTTAGCATATGAGAGCGTAGTTTAATAGTTCTGCGGCGTAGGTGGCGTGGGGATGAAGAAGAAAATTGTAACAGGATTATTACTCAGTCTTAGGGGAGGCGAGATGACTGCGAGCACGAAGCACTGTAGCGAGTGGATCCTATTTCTACAGAAACAGCAGCCGACAAAGATAATGACGAGTTAGCCGGGCAAAAAAATGAAGAATCTTTGCTCGACAAAGATCAAAGGAATTGCCATATATGGCAGTCTGGATTGCCGGCCCGAGTATTATCGAAGACCCCAAGGTATGGATTGTACAATAAACAGTCACCCAGATTCCAGTTATCAAGAAACGCATGTAGCCACTGGCAGTACTCAGGCTGTAGCATTTCGAGCATCTCAACAGGCAGTGTGAGGTGTGACCTTACAGACGAAAGTCTGAGACCGTCAACTTGTGACATTGAGCCCAAATTACTATTTTTGGGTATTGTGTCTCGAGACATTTAGCGGGTCCAGAGGTTGAGAGATCCTGCAAGCTGACCGTCAATGCCGGCCGTGACCCGGACCTCTGTTTGGTTTTTCCTATATGTGAAGGTTATACAGTGGCCAGGTGTAGGTGTGTCAATGCTGCGTGCCAGGGCTTGATCTGGTCTCATGGACATTCACAGGATGCTCCTTCGTTAGGCTTCATACAATCCTTCCAATTTGTTCATTCTCTTTGCTTATCCATCCTTTTCCTTCTTTCGTTCATTTCTCTTTCTCCTAATGTGCATCGTACTTGACTATTTTAACTTATGCTCTTATTCTTCTAATTCATGTTTCGGGTGTTGGTGTGATGTAGCGGCGAACATCACTTCTCCATTCCTAGTACCTTGCCTAGGAAAGAAACTAACCCCAGAGCCAATTGTCGCAGGGGGTTTTAGTGGGTACAACCGGGCACGCAGAATACCGGAGGAGTCCCACACTACTTCACGGTCGTCTTGTTAAAAAAAGTCCGGAAGCGTGCATAAGAGCGCATTTCCCCTTGGATAGCGAGACTGTCACTATGACCGCTACTCCAAAATCAAAAGAAAAAAAATCGAGCTATAGAACGTTTGCCCTACTGCTGGCTAAATGGATCAATCGAATTAGCGTTCTGCGCGATACGGGAGTCAGGAGATCACATATGTAATATTTATATCATCAGCCGCTACGAAACTAAGCGGCAGAAAGTGACTTCATTATAAAGGACATGAATAGCTCTGGCTGGTCTTGATGAACCTAAAAGGGATATCATTTCGCTCTTTCAGTGACGATTCGGGCTGGTTGTCAATGAGATTTACTTACACAATGGTTAACTCCATCCATTACAATGAATTCTACTGGCCTTACGTCGACATTACTCGCCAAGCACTCCTCATACAGCCTTTTGGTCTCTAGGTATGGCCATACCGTTAGCCACGGGGACCGTGGGGCGTTCAGGTAGGTGATACGGAGTTTAGGGAGTAGCTTTCTGCTGAATAGGGCTTTATCAGCATTCTCACGGACTTGCAATGCTGTTGCAGGATTGCTCCGTCTAGTGAAGGGATAGTCAGCTGTGAGTATCAAGACTCAGCGAGGGACCTTGTCGTACTCACATAATGAGCTCCGAGTACAGTCCATTTGGCTCATAATACTTCGTAACTTCCTCTGGAGACCACGAATCGACTACGCACTCGTCAGTACGTTTGCGAAGGTCATATCCGTCGAGGCTAGTTGTGGAGATGGCTTTATAGTCATGATTGAAGGAGGATGAGATCCAGTAGAAAAATGTATTGAATCGCTCTTCGAGATTGGCTTGGGTATCAGTCCAGGGTTGGTATGCTTGAGACATAAAGACTGGGGGTGGCTGATACCCAAAGGACGTGTACGGAGGATCTGCGTTGGCGTGAGCAGAACACGATAATGACTGTACCAAGAAACGTTACCATATAGAATGAGATGCTTCAGATATTCTTCGAGTAACGAGCGTGTTTCCGAGTCCAATGAATCAAGATCCGAGAAAAGCGATAAGGTGAACGTAACTCCTGTGGACCAGCCCATAACTACAACGCCTCCGCCTGATGCCGCCCTGGGTATCTTTTCCCTCTCGATAAATGTTTTGAGGAATGAGATAATGACCAAACCGACTCGATTGAGCGATCCCTTTGTTCCTTTCTTGAAGCCCTCGATCTCGGCGTCAGTGTATGGTGTGGATCCTCGATATCCCCGTCGATTCATTGCTACCATTCGAATATTGTTGGTTGGAGCAAGTGATTGCAAGGCTTCAAAACCGGCTGAATGCAAAACGTCAGAGCATTTCCAAATAATGATAGGAATAGGTTTGCGTACCTCCGACGAATGCGCTCCCATGCAACACAATCACAGTTGTGTAATCATCCGAACTGGGTGGTGCACCACTGTCGGTGAAGAAAATCTTGATATTGTCGAAAAGGGTGTACGTTCCTTCTGTCAAGCTGGGCATCATTCAAGATTGAGACTGGTTATCCATACCTAGACCTTGAGATATCTGTGAAATCCCACCTACGTCACGTCGGCCGTTCTGTTGCCCAGTACTAGGTCTTTCTCGTGCCATTGCCGTGCATTTCGGATGGGAGTTCACGGGGCAATTTTAGGTGAAATTGGTCGCACCTACTGACTACAGGTTTCGATGATGACGCTCCCACTGGCAGTAGGAAGAGGAAAACAGAGTAGTTCGGCCCCAACGGCCGATGAATCCAACACGTCACGTTCTCGGGAATATTGGATTTTTGGGGGAATATTGTTCCCACGCGTAAAAACGTCTCCCGCGACAACTACAACAAGGTTCAGTTCCACTGGTCCAAGCCTTCCCCGTCAAGTATGCTTGAACCAAGCAAGGCAGGTACCGCATTTTGATGCCCCATAAAATCATGTGAACATTGCTAACAGACCCAATTGCTACTCCTTAGGGCTTGATTATCAACGTCGGCATCATGGGGACCTAAAGATACATTCTAGTTCCCTCGGAAGATCACAATTTTTTACAACTTCATTCAAGAGGCTCCATGACGCTGAAGAGACACCTTACCCATTTGGCGTTGATCAAACGTCAGACGATCGATCTTCATACAGAAAGACTACCAAAGTGAGTTACTGTGATCTTCCTTTCGGTCCCTACTGACAGTCATTGTCTTCAGGTAGACAGCACACGATGCTATCGACACCTCGATCTGGAAAGCATATGTTGACAGCTCAAACGTTCGTCGCAAATACATCACCATTCATGATTAATGCTGCAAAGTAGACGGTAACCTGGTGACTACGTACCAGCGGTCAATCAGTATATTTCTGGCTCGGTACCTGAGGCCTGTACCAATTCATCTCCTTATCCTAGTGACAGCACCAGTGCAATGGCAAGTCCTTATAAGGATTACAAGGACGTCAATAGCCTCCCTACCCTCATCACATTTCACTTGAAGTGCGTCATAACTTCATCTCAGCTTAACAGCCCTTCAATTTCGCTTATATTCAAAAACCCGTCTCTCAGCAGCTTTGAACAACAGTCATGACAGAGTACGACTACTCCGTTGAGGGCTATCGACGACATCTTGAAACTCAAAATCGTATCTCAAGATGGGTCGACGATACCAGCGTACATTCCAGGGGATTCAAGCCACCTTTCGGAGCGAGGTCTGATGTTCCGAGCGAGGTTAGCAGAAGCCTTAATTCCTCGCCAGCACCGAGTGCTGCACGCTCAGTTCCTCGTCCGCATGAATACCATGGTACGACATCGAGAAGTGGTAGTGGGAGCAGAAGCAGTAGTGGATCAGGATATACAGATCGTGAGATGAGGAGAAGAAGCGTCGCACACCCATCACCGTTAGGTATGGGAAACGACGCTATACCGGGATACGACGTTCCAAGAAGTCTGGGTGGCGCTCAGCCGCAACTCAATCCCCTTCCCGCTCCTATTCCCAGGACCCACTCTCATTTACCTCCATTTCCGTCCACAGCCCCAGTCCCGCAACATATTCCAACACATTCCATTCCCCCATCACATCATGCGTCTTTTCCTCGTACACACGAGATGGACAGAAGGACTCACAGCTCATCGCCTCGGCCGAAATCAGTTGTGTCGCGGGCACTTTCGCCATCAGGTTACTCCCGTCATGATACGCAGTCTCGTCATTCGCATAGCCTCGAACCATTGTACCATAACGCCACACATACTCCGAGCAGAAGTCACACTCTTCCCGCCTCAATGCACATGAGGTCTTCATCGTTATCAAGGTCTCATCACCCTTCGGATGAATTCAGGTCGCCTGATTATGAATCCCGGTCGCGTTCCCACCGCGACTCCCACCATTCCCACCATTCGTCATCCTCATCGCATAAGCACCACCGCCCGCGTTCGAGATCTCTCTCAGTTAGTTCAGGTGCAACGTACACCATTGCCGCACCTACTTACGTTTCTCCCCACTCAAATAACTCTGCGGCGCCACTGATAGTTCCATTCGCCAAAAGCGCTGATCGGAAAACCTATGTGGCCAGCTTACCTCCTGGTACGACGTCAGGCCTCACGATTATACCGCCTAAAGGGAAGACCGTGAAGGTTATCGTGAGTGGAAACCTATTTTGCCTTGCTCGCAGTTAGCACTAACCTTGATCGATAGTTGTGAAAGTCCGAGGTGGTCAAGGACTACTGATCGTAGAAAGCCGGCTTTCTTCGGAGCCCATATCCAACCTTGGACGTGGAACGGACAGTGGGGCGTCATTCCGAGTTGTTCCAGAGTCTAGAGATGAATAAAGCATTTATGTTGGCGGTTGTATTCATAGGTATTCCGTTATAGGATATATTCACAGAATTTGTAGACTGTGATTAATACGTACTGAAAGTGGTATAAGACTGTATTTTCATGATCATGTGGAGCGAAATGTCGAGGCTAATACCAGTGGACGCCTTAGCGCCCTAGTTGGCGCCAGTTGAAGATAACAGAATCTTATCAGCGCTTATAAATCTCTTCATTCAACGACCATGTCCTCGCGAAAATTTCTCCGTGTAACTCAATTCGGGTTCCTTCGTTCATAACGCTTGCTCTCGTTGCGATATGATATGGCTAAACTACGGGTCGGCTGCTGTTCTACTGGGATAGATCGATAAATGCAATCGTGGAGGAATTTATCAAGAACAAACGACTTGCAACAGGTGCGTGTCGGTGAATGGCCTCTCTCGTCGAATCTGAGCAATGAACCTAGTAGATGGTCGAGAGGTGGTAAAATATCCGTGAAAAAAGTTTCTCCGACACATGGCAGCATGATCGTCCAAGATATGAGGCAATTGAGCCTCGTGGAATGATGGCAAGCTCAGAAGCTCGTGTTGAATTGATTAATATCGTTGAATCGGACCTAGTTGAGTCGTTTTTTTCCGTGGAATTCCCATCAAACTCTGAGTATCTCTGACCTGAGCTGCAGCTAGGTTGCTTGACGCATAAAGAACTCGACGATGGATTCCGGAGGCCCTATCACGCATAAATTCCGACCCAGTGCGCCAGATAGCTCTGATTCAGATAGATCCTACCGAATACACCTCGGTATCAGGCTGTCAAGGGCTTGGCACCCTGTCAATTCCCTATTGAAATCGCCTCGTCATTAGTTCGCTTTGAATTTCCGATATTGTCTCCTGCCGAATATGTGCCCTCTTTTCTCCATTCTCCCTGGATACGCAGTGGCATAAAACCCTTCTGCATCATGGGGTATCCTCCATTCTCTGCACACTCCTCGTCTTGCGGGCATCATGTTCCTCTCAACCTCACTCGCGGTCATCTCCTCTTTCCTCATTTCGACTGTTGCAGCCCATGGTGGTGTGACCTCGTATGAGATTGCGGGAACTAAGTATACTGGATGGTCTCCATACAACAGCCCTTCAGGACAGACATCCATCGAACGTCCCTATAGCACCTATGATCCGTAAGTTGCTCGTTGTCCACTTGTCATGCAATAATGGACTGATTAGACTCATGCAACAGCATCCTGTCACCTACAGCGTCGGTGAGTGGACACCGCTCATAGCGTGAAGCGATGTACTGATGATAAGAACCTAGACCATCAGCTGCAATAACAATGGTCAGCCAAGTGCCAGCCAGCTTACTGCCAACGTCAAAGCAGGTGATTCTATCACCGCTTTCTGGAGGTATGGGGTGCCATCGCGTGTGTTTGTTAGCGCGTGCTGATAACCACTGAAGTCAGTGGACGCACAAAGAGGGTCCTGTCACAGTTTACATGGCCTCCTGTGGTGGTTCGTGCGCCTCGGCGAACAGCAACAGCCTCAAGTGGTTCAAGATTGCTGAGACTGGATTGAAGTCTGGCACAGTAGGCAACGGGGTTTGGGGTAACACAGACATCATGAGCACGCTCAAGTACACGACCACAATCCCCAAAGCTTTGGCTGATGGCGAGTATCTAATCAGGGTTAGTGGATCGGTCTTTTCGGCTCCGAAATTTATTAATTTCCCTGTCTTCTAGCACGAGTTGCTAGCGCTTCACCAAGCCAACACCCCTCAATTCTATCCAGAATGTACCTCTCACTACATTCCACGTTGCTCGATCAGAGGCTAATTCTCACCCTCTCACAGGTGCGCAATTGAAGGTTACCGGTGGCGGAGGCAAGACCCCAAGTGGTAGCTACCTCGTTTCTTTGCCTGGTGCCTTCTCCATGAGCGATCCTGGTGTCAATATCAACATCTACGACGCCAACACGGCATCTCTGACTACCTACAAAGTTCCCGGACCTGGTATGTACTGTCGTGCCACGATAAGGTCGAAGAAAGTTTCTAACTATATCGTCGAACCGTAGCTGTCTGGACCGGCCAGTAAATTACCTACAGTCGTTCCTCTTCGGAGATGATCCGGAATTGCCCGCTTTGGTTCAGAGAGGAGAGGATATTGCCACTCGAAATACTTCCTTTCTATCGAATGTTTACGACGCGATGAATTTCGAATACCTTTGCTCCACAAATCACCGCTTCTTACCCATTACCACCTTCGTGAGTTCCAATCTTTGTAAAGCTGCGTTCGCAAAAGGTCGTCTCAGGACAAGTGCTTCTCTGTCATCGCCCCTCAGAGTTTATTAAGAGAAGTTCTGCCAAAGCTGAGCATCTGCTGTTATCGTAGCTTTATCTTTCCCAGAGAAGCGGTTCCCTAGACACACATGAACCGCATTCCACAACATCGTCGGGGCTTCTAGCTGTATGGTTAACCGTATATGTTGTGCTATAGATGTCAGTTGTGGGCTTCATTGTTATACTTTGACTGATCATTGACCCAATCTTTGTTCGCAGGGGCTCTAAAATTGGTTTCTTCTAGACTTCGGAATACCTTGGCATGAGGCATTGAACAAAAGCCGGGCTGATTCATTGCGACTCAGGGTGTATTATCACCGGTTTATTACTTGTAATGGAAGCCAGGCGCCGGTACGACCACGGACCGGGGTAGACACCAATGCTGTACAGAAGCGAATAAGGCAACGCCATGGGTATTGTTTTTCGGAGATCATTAATGGCGAGCTGCGATGTGGCAACGTGCTAGGGATCTTTTAAAAGCGACCTATCTAAAGCGAGGGACCTCCCATTTGATCTATCCCTACTCCTCAGCGTTGAAACTTGTTCCTCCCGACTCATTCTCTCTTCCTACCCCAATATCACCTTTGATTGTCCCTTCTGCCGTCGTCTCATTATACGAAGCTTCTTCAGTGACGCAGGTAGTCACCTGGTACTCAGCATCGTGGTGAGTGGCGCACTGCAAATCATATATAACTTCTTTGGTTCCAAGTCATTGAACTCATTCAATCCTCTCTCTAGAAGTACGAACCTCAGGACCCCTTCATTTCTTTATACATTTACACTTCCTTAATTCGGTCCACATCATGACAGAGTACGACTACTCACCGGAAGGCTACCGACGATACCTCGATACCCAGGATCGTATAGCGAGATGGCGCGACACGACTGAGGCCCATAGGCAAGAGTACAGTGCACCCTTTGGAGCTAGGTCAGATGTCGACGCGAACGAACAGTGGGATGGGGTGACTAGAGCGAATCGTGGAGATGCTTCACTTTCGAGAGGGATACCGCAACAATCTTCCTATCACACCTCCGTGCCAGTTGCTGCACCACGGCCATCGTATGCCAACCCGACATGGGTACAAGCACCGCTTGCCGGCTACCAGCAACCACAAACAGCACCCGCACCCGCACCTATCATCATACAATCACTTCCCTCGAAACACAAATCATCCAAATCACACAAGTCGCACAAGTCATCCAAGTCGAAAGGGCGAACATATGTGATAACACCGCCTCCTCCCTACATTCAGCCCCAGTACGCCCAGTTTCAGCACCCGCAATCCGGCTCTGTAACGTACATCACAACCGACTATGCTGGGTATCCAGTTCCCCAGACCGCCCAGAGACATCAAGTCCCCGGTTCGGTATACTCGTACTCTACTCCTCCTGTTCCTACCGGTGGCAGCTCATACGCAGCACCTACAAGTCCTGTGTATTCCAACCCATCGCCTTTGGCTTCGCCAGGCGCAACTCCGCTACCCGGAACACTTTCATATCCTCCGCAACAACCGCATTACCCTGGGCAACAGAATGTGCTGATTATTCCGTCTTCCAACGGAAGGTCGCTAAAAGTTATGGTATGTGGGTTGCTTCTTACAATGGAACTCCTGCTAATGACAGATTATACGCAGTATTAGCACGGCCTACCCCATTTTTACGTTTAGACAACGGGAACGCAGCGGGAATAGTTGGTACCTTCTCTACCACTTCCCATCGGCATAGGTTCCCGGATCCATCATTTGACTATCTCCCGCATGCACGATTCACATACTCATCCCCATCTCCATCCCATCATCCCCACTGTTACATTACATGTTCCATCGCACCATAATACCCGTTTCTTGAAGCGCTATAACGTCTATTGAGTCAGGGCCACCCACGTCACATCACCTCGAGGCAAAACGCTCCTCAACGTCAAATTGAAAGTATCTCCACCGTCATTACAGTGTCATCTGCGTAGCTATGATGGCTTGACGGGTATGTTCAAGCAAGGGGATGACGGTATTCTCCAGCCTCGTTGCTATAAGCATCAGACGGCTGGAATGTCCGGGTACCTCGCGAGTCGCTAGAAAGAGCCCAGACTCCACATCCCTTTCTTCACGGCTGGCTCTTACGTGGACAGAACAACCAGGAAAGGATGCGAAGAGGATCGTTATTCGGCGGCATGATTGTTTTACGTCCTACACCTGGAGCGGAATTCCTACGCGTATCGAGACTCTACCTCCCCACGAGCGCCCAAAGGCATAGCACCTTAGGCCCTTGTCACTGTCAGCGCACGCAGTCGAGATGGTTACACCAGAGACAATGCGCGCGCTAGACTTCCATACACGGAACAACGATCTGCGCTATGGTCTCATTATCGGTTACAATTGCGGAACGTTTCACTACCCTGCAGACGGCGCTATTTGACGGGCGGGTTTCCATAGAACCATTTTAATCATACTACACTTGCTTCATAGACGTTTATGGTTTTGCATCATTTCTTTCCTGTATTGTCACGCTCATTCAATAACATCTCATCTGCATCCATCGCATTACCACGGAATAAACCCATTTTCTTCATTATCTGTTGTATCTTCCGCATAGATTCCACCTTGTATTCATCTTTTGTAGCAATGTATTCAGTGAACGATGTTTCTTACAGCCATTTCGTTGCAGATTGAACCAGTTTCATCACTATATTCGAACTGCACGTCATGTTCTCGAGCAGCCGAGCTGGAGCGAAACTGTCACTCAACGCCATTAAAACCTGAGAGGAAAAAGTACATCTATTGTCGTCCCATAGAATCGTACACCGCATCCTATTGTACATTTTGTGAGGTGGTATATAGCTATCTAAACAGTAACTGTCCATGTACACCAGTTCCAAGAAATCCTGATTTCTCCTACTGAGGTATCAGTCCTACTAATCGCTGCGTCAAGGCATAATAGTACCAAAGTATAATGCCACCAAGGGCACGAATACTTGGACCAGTAGCGATGCCTCTAGAGCATTAGCATCATAACGCCCATCCCAACAAGATATCCTGCGCCTGCGACAGTGTACCGTGCAGCACCGTTATTCCCATTTCCGCCCTGATTTCCGCTCTCTCCGGTGGGCTGGCCTTGAGTGCTGGTCTGTCCCAATCCGGAAGTTGGCCTTGGTGAGGATGTTTGCGTAGGCAGGGGCGGCGGAGTGGTGCCTGTAGTCTGAGTGACTGGCGGCGCTTGGGTAGTTTGGGTCGTCTCAGTTGTCTGAGTAGTCGGTGGAATGACAGGAGTCGTTGTCGAAATAGTGGTGTCTGTAATGGATATCTCAGTTGTCGTAATCCCGGTACCAGTTGTAGAGAACGAACCGGTACCGCTGCTGAGCGGGGGGAAGGTGCTAAGGCTTGACAAGGTACCAGTGAACGTCCCTGACAGATTTGATATCAGTATCATGGTGGTGGTGGAGGGGTATCAAACTCACCTGTGCCAGTTGACGTCCCTGTTCCCGTTACCACATCTAATGGGTGTCTTTTCAGAAGTTGAATAAGTGAGAGTATGGAGCCAAACGCACCACAAGCATCCTCCAAAGCTTGCTGGCCTAACGCACGATCTTCCGGTGCACACACAGTAGCTGCACATTGAAGCGTAGTGGATACAAATCCAGAGAACCCGCAGAGGCATTGAAAGTCATTTCTGTCAAAGTGAGTCAGCTCCAAGCTCAACCTATTCGATCCCCGGCCTCGCCGGAAATTAGGAATGACATGCTAATGGGCCTGTTGTGGAGAGGTAGAGCGCTCTGCGCCCGTTCCTCGTGGTTTGACAGGCGCAAACGCCGCCGGAGTCGTTGACACTGCTTTAAGAAAACGACTGATTCTGACGGGTTGCACCGCCGCCACCGTACACAGGTTATCCCAAAAGCACTGTTCCGGAGGCCACGTCCACTCTACAGCAAAATTCCGGGAAAAGAGAAGTATGTACTCACGGGGTACATCCAAATGTGGTCGCAGAGGTCTGAACACACGGCTGTGCGCAGACAGGTACTCGAGGTCCTTGGGCGTAGACAACAGCCAAAAGCGAGAGGAGCAACCAGAATGTGCTTGAATGCTGCATTTTTTAAAAGTTTGACCTGAAGGAACAGAGAATGAGTCCAAGTGCAGGGTAAGGAAGAGATTGAGGGAACAAACATGCGTTTTTATAGACTATAAGGGCCGCCGTGTGACAATGATTGACGTAGCTCTTTGGGGATCAGGTGGGCGCTGCACTGCCAATCTGGTGATGATCTTGAACGAACAGCTTCAAAGCAAATCGACATGTGCTCGTTGCGTGTAGGTTGACAGAATCACTGACCTGGAGACCCAAAATTCAACAGGTTTCGACGTGTCCAAGTCAAGCTGAAACTGCGAAGATGGTGGTGGAGGCCAAGAATGCTGCCACGAGGAAAGTTACTGCGTAACTCGTGCCATCTTTCCCGTGACCTCGATTTCCCCACGCCCACCCGGCCCATTTACACCGAGAGTCGAGACATTTCCACCATGTCCTCATCCTCCGTGTTCCTCGTTTTCGGTTTCCCCGCAGTTGCCTCACTGAAAGTCACAGCAGAACAGCTGAAGAAACTCTAATGGGCCACCGAGGGAGACGGGCGTTCCGCAGTAAATTGGGCGCTCATCTTAATCCATCCGCGCTGAACATCAGAGTCGAATGATATATACAAAAAAGGATATGGGGATCTTCGGTATGACTGATGCATGTAGTGGTATGAGGACAAGTTGTAGAACGCCGAGATCAAGCATAATTACAAGTAGAGCGCCGGCATTAGGTCGATGTCGCAGATAATCCATTGTCTATAGGCTGATGAGAGAACACCGAAACAACAATATCCTACTTCCCCGTTTTTGCCGCTGCCATGGCAAATAGCACACCTTTATCGGCCGACTCGTTTACAAGGGCTCTGAGCAAACCATCTTCCTTCCTTAACAGTTCTTTCGGAGAATCGAATTCAACCTGTACAATAACAGGTCAGCTTCAATGGACGCCCATATGAACACCAAATCAGCAACTCACGATTTTACCAGCATCCAGAACCATCTATTTCGAGTCAAATATCCTGGTCAGCAACGGAAATGTGAGATACAGAATCACTTACAATCCTATCCGCATCCATGATCGTTTGCAGCCTGTGTGCAATAGTAATAACAGTGGTATCTCCGCCGAGTTCGTTTCGTAGAGACTGTTGTATAATAGTATCTGTTTCATAGTCGATCGCTGATGTTGCTGTACGAACCAAGTTCGTATCAGCGCCCATTGAAAAACATGAGAGTCAGGGCGTACCTTCATCGAGAATTAATACTTTGCTCTTTCTCAGTATGGCTCTCGCAAGTGCGATTATCTGTCTCTGGCCCACAGACAGGTTAGTTCCTCCACTTGAGATACCCGTATCAAGAGTTATTCGGCCTTCACGCTTAGCCTTCTGTAATTCAAAGAGGCCGGCGGATCGCAGAGCATCATTGAGTGTTGCATCGTCATGCTGCCCAAATGGGTCGAGGTTTTGACGGAGACTCCCGCTCAGGAGCTCAGGCTGTTGAAAGTGGCGTCAGGGGAGATCTCATTGGCAAGGAGAAGTGATTCTTACCATTTGAGGTATAATGGTGATCTTTGATCTCAAAGCATCAAGGTTGATACTGCTGGTCTTGAGACCATCGTAGTAAACATCGCCTTCGTTTGGAATGCAACGCAGCAGTGAGAGCGTAAATGTGCTCTAATGAACATGGCTCAGACAAAAGGGTATGACGATAGATGCAAAGAATGCATACCTTCCCGGATCCTGTACGCCCGACTGCATCGAAGGATATCAGTATGGACGCAAAAACATGTATAATGGGGATACACACCGACACCAATACGCTCTCCAGACCGAATATGGAAGTTGAGATTATGTAGCACACGGGGTCCCTCGGGGGAATACCTAGCGGAGAGGTTTTCCGCTCTGAGGTCACCACTGGCAGGCCAATATGCTGGGGGCTCGTTTCGCTTTGTCGGGCTCGGCTCTTGCTCAATATTGAGGTACCCCTCAATGCGTTCAAGGCTACGTAATGCTGTTCAGAGGTTGCCGAATGAAACCTGAAAAACAGCGACCAACCTGTTAGCTGTCGTCCAAGGAAATGAGTTCGGAACCGATAAAGATGGCAAGCAACGACATACCGTTCATCTCAAGGTCATTCAAGTAGAAAATGAAGAAGAGTATGGCGTTAGTAAACGTCACTGAGTATTCATTAGTCAAGTCATAATGACATAGAACATCACATTTACCAGCCATATTCAACGAGAATCCAACTCCCGAGGCACCGGCGCTACTATAGTATACTAAGTATGCAGCCAGTCCCGAAGAGAACAGCGCTCCGAGAAACTCGACCCGACTAGCCATCCAGCGCGTGAGGCTGAATAGTGTTCTAGAAATTCTGGTATAGACATCAATCCGGCGACGCAACTCTTCTTCGAACACATCGGAGGCACCATACGCCCGGATGGAAACTGTAGAATCCTGACTCAGTACTCGTCAACGCTAACTCAATAATGAGTAGTCGAACCTATGCCGGCGATAGCGGTTTCAAATCTATGATGTCGTCAGCAAATAAGGAACACCAGAAGATTCATGGTGCTTACTGTGCTAATACGGGGGCCTTGGCATTAGACCTAACGGAAAAACATCAGCCGTGATTGAAGACCAAGTTCAACTAATCGAAACGGACATTTCGCGGCGGGTACACAGCACGGCGGCAATGTATTTTCTCCCGAACCAGTTTCCTACCGACGCAACAACGACCCCTGGGATGACAAAGATAGGAGTGTATATGGCCAGAGCGCCCAGCTGAGTAATCATCTTAGTTGCTAGAATGCCGAATTCCTGTATCGAAGACGGGATTTGCATGTCGACTGTATGAGAAGCCGATTAACAGAGATGCAAAGAACACATGAAACAGCATGCCTGCATTCATATCCTGTGTGCATCGTGCTAGTATGCGTGAGACGGGTGTCATGTCCAGCCACCTATAGACTTGATCAGCTAATGCCAATAACTATTCCCACTAACACACCTCAAAGTGGTATTTAGCACCGAACCCACGAGCTTCTTGTGAATCGTCCTTGACGCTCTCACAGCCGAATGGGAGAAGAATGCGTAGGTAAGGCCTGAACTTATCAGCGCTGCGAGCAACACAATACCTGTTAGAGTGGTCAGCGGCCGAGTTTGACCGTGCGGAATCGACTACTAACCATACATTCCAAGATGTCTGAAGGAGTCAAAGTTAGTTCGAGTCTCATTGACAGGTGCATGAATGCTTACCTGAAAATCGGCACCTCTGAAGGAGGTAGCAGTTCGTATTGTGTTGCCCAATACCCGAGGTACCATGTTTGGACGACATTCAATATACCGGATACCAATAAGCCGCCCGCATAGATTATCATAGCAAAGGCTGCGTGATTACCGCCAAATGCGGACAGGTATAACTTCACTGAGGGATGGTCAGTAGATGAATATAAGAGGCTGCCCTTGCATCGGAACCCACCAGCTGAAAAGCTAACACGACCCATTTGAACTTCTTCCGCAACGATAAGTTTCCCATCAGCTTTCGCTTTCGTGTCGCTGGGCGGTGTGAGTCCGTCTTCCTTCTCTGTAAACTGTGTCTCTTGTTCCTCGCTCGTTGGGGTGTCTTGATCCAGGACAACGTCCATAGCATCCGCCGAACTGACCTTTCCGTCCTTCACGGAGATGACAGACTCGGCGAGAGACAAGGTTAGGGGCAGGTTGTGTGTCTGGATAACGTCATGAGCACTTGTCGTGACCATCAGGCCAATATCCATGCTTACCACTAGGATAACAGTCCTTCCTTGCAATAGATCCCCTCTGAGGCACTTGTTCACAATCCATCTGGCAGTGTGCACACTAAGAGCAATTGCGGAGTCAGCGCGCGTTCACGCAGGACGCAAGAGACTCACTCGAGCGCTGCAAGAATATCATCCAGGAGAAGTATCTCGGCAGAGGAATAGACTGCTCGAGCAAGCGTAATCCTCGCTTTCTGTCCACCACTCAGTGTAATGCCTTTTTCTCCCACCTCCGTCATATCACCTGCATCGAACAAACCGAGGTCTCGTTCGAGACCACATTGGTAAATGACCTTCTGGTAGCGTTCTTCGTCGTACAACGAATTAAAGAGAATGTTGCCCTGAGGCAAGGTGTCAGAAACAGGGTCGATTCTCCGGAATGGGGCTTACTCGAATGGTATCATTCTGCACCCAAGATTCTTGAGCTGCATACGCTAAACCGCCGCCACGGGGAAGGCTAACATACGAATCGGGTTTGAGAGGGATGAAGTGCAATTCACCTATATTCACTGTCAGCATCAAATATAGCTGGGGCAAGGGCAGACTTACCAAGTAGAGCCATCAGCAACGATGTCTTTCCCGAGCCAGTCGGACCAACTATGAGGTTCAGGCATCCACGCTTAAACTTCAGGGTCCCTTCTACCGACAACACGAATCGTGCTTGGTAAGCAAGGGGATCGTCGTAAGTTTCGTTGGACCAAGTGAACAACGCTTCGTGTACCCCAATTTCGGAGCTAGAAACTACAGCGTGTGCGTTCTGGTCTGAATGGTCTGGTGAGAAGGCGTCGAGCAGTTCAGTCTAATGACAGAGTTCCATTAGTTCGCGAGATGTTGTATTTGGGAATTACGCACCTCAACGAGGAATTCGTTGATCCGATCCAGGGAGACTTTGGACATGATGAGCTTTCCGAGAATTTGTACAATGAATGTACATTGGGTCCTGAGAAATTCGAAAACAGTGATAGAACTGAACACCACCGAGGCCTTCAGCTCTTTCTTCATGATAACAGTCTATGCCAAACTTTTAGCGCTTGCTCAAACTCATGGACGTGATTTACTAACGCTGTCAAACGAAGGGCATTGAGTGGAATGATACTAGAAGGCCGGATCAAAGACGTACAAAGTAAAGTAACAGGCGACCATTGTTATCACCGGTATCAAGAAACTGACAAAGCAATCGGTCAGCCTTGCGGGCACGTTCAAGACCATGGCGTCTTACTTGATAATCTGAGTAATCAGCTGCAAACGCCAATGCCTTCTTATCCATTTCAGCTCCTGCTCTCGCTTTTCGGCAATTAAACGGCTCATTTTGTCTTCCCATCCAAAGAGCTTGACCATACGGAGGACTTTCATCGCTAAATTCAATGTCAATAAATTGAGCATAGAAAGACAACAAGAAACGAACTCTCAGTGACCACCTCCACCCGCTCATCAGTTCTCTTCATCTTCTCGGACTGTATCTTGTGTGTAAGGCTGGCAAGGTATCCAGGAACTGGTAATAACAAGAGTGTACATCCAAAAGCGACAAAGGCACTACGAAGCGACGACGGTCAGCGGAGGGAGTAGTTCGGAGTTCAAAGAGGTACTAACCTCCAGCCCAGAATCGAGTATAGGAACATCAAACTGAACGCAAGCTGAAGAGGCACATATGCAACGAGGTACGGCAAATGAGGGCCATTCAGGATGTTATTCACATCGGTGGTGACGAGATTGTTAATCTTGCCGATTAAAGAGCTGCCTTTCTGTGTTTCTTGGACGGGAATCTCGGGAGTCTAAGTAAACACCCGTGAGCTCGAGAACCGGTGCCAATGAAACGGAATCAGCTACCTGGGTCTCTGTAGCTTGCAATCCCTCCTGGTACTCCGCCTCAACTGAGTCTTGGTCTGTGTGTAGTTCGCCTTCTGACAATGCTGCGACACTCGGAGTTGGTGTTTTGTGTATCGGCGATGCTTGAGCTTTCATTCTGATATGAAGAGCGTGCGCAAATATAACTTGAGTCAGGATGCTGTTGATTCTGGCGAGACTACGTAGCTGAGTGGATGTGAGTTCTAGTTTATGCAAAGGCAAGAGATAGGCATACCGCAGACAGCATGTACTGTTCAATAGATAAAGATGCCACATTTGGACCTGAAAGGTTTGTACGATCAACAAAAGGAGAGCCCTCGAGCGAATATGATATACTACGAACCAACGAAGATCATCAAAACCCAGAACCATGGACGGACAAAGGACTCGTTATTGCTGCTTTCCAGATACCTATCTACCTCGTCAGCAATAACCCATAATTGACACCACAGGAGCTTCATACCGAAGCAATTGGTTCACGGAAACAGGAACAGTGAACTTCCCAATCGTGTGAATTACCAGCATGATCACCATATTTGCATAGTCCCTGCGCACGAGACGGAAGAGGCTCCAAAAGATGTGTTGTCTCTGGACTCCTCCGAAAGCTGGCACGTGCTAGTATGACAGCGTCATTAAGATGAATGGAGACGACAATACCGAGCTCTTACCGAAGCACTTTTCTCCCGTAGATGCTCTGCAGCATCATAATCAGCCAGGGGTAGCATTTGGTCGACCGACATGTGAGATACCCGAGATGCAAGGAAAAGGATCTTGTCCACGAAAAAGAAGCCTATCAGGCTAAACAGAGAGGCGGTCTGCTCGGGGTGTGGTGTAGTTGAGGGTTTCTACGAATGAAATGGTAAGTATAGTAGATATGGAGCTTTTAGAACTAAAAGAACCTTCGGGTTGACAGGCTTGTACTCCCGAGGCATAAAGAGTGGTAATAGGGCGACTATACCCAAAATGCCGATCTTCCACCACACCACTGCGCCTTCGCGTTCATCTTGCGGTGTCAGTTGGAAGGTTGTCAATGGGAAAAGATCTCGATAGGCATAAATGGCGAAGGACACCGTAAGAATGGCATTGGCATGTTGGGCGCTGAGGTTACTTAGGTTCCTTGGGGTGACGAGTACGAGAATGGAGAGAAGCCCAGCATATGTCTGGATTCATATGAGCGACATATCGATTCGAAAAAGGCTTCAAGACTCACGAATGCTGCTGTGATAGATATCGGGGTGATCGTGCGAGTGAACCATGAGAGAGATAGCAAGGCAATGCACATGCCCGCTCTGAGAGATTGAAGCCCAAATTGAAATGATCCGGTATGACGGGGTACATGTTTCGATAGCGAAGGGTCGTCTTCTGCGGATTCTGTTGCACCTGTCCGTGATTTGAAGAAGTTCCAACATGACATGACCGTGAGCGCTGAGAGCGAGAGTGCTGACGCGTACGCCGGAAGGTTCGCACTATCCCAAGGGTCCCAGCTGAGAATGAGCGACCGTTTAATAGTTTTGACTAATGGAAAGACTGTGTATACGCACCATGGACCAACAGGTATCCCCAACCCCATAGCTATTTGTGTTTCTGCAGCCGTACTCCCAAAGTCTGGGATAGACATTTTCTCTTTAACTTTAGAGGATGGGGGTAGGAAACAAAACGAGTAACGCCCGCTGTAAAACCCTGTCTAAGCCCTGTTACAAACAATTTTTCAAATCAAAATTACACCTGCCAATCCCATCAAGACGTACCTGGCAGCCTGGGCGGATTTTTCCCGGCCCAAAGCTAGAGAACCCTCCCGAACAAGAGTTGACAGCCTAGTCTTCGCATCTCATCTCGATTTAAGTGCTATCCACGTCAGCAGGAGCTGACGCGTACAGGTTGATGTGAGAGAATAGAAGGTTTTGGGGGCGGAGGTTGACCGTGGTAAAGCCCTTAACAAACAAATGTTCACGTGAAAATTATCAGATTAGATCAATTAAATATCAAATACCTTTCGGCTAGCTACTGAGGTAAAGCCAAGGATTCTCTTGCCTCGCGACCCTCACTTCGATTTTGCATCCAATTTTTCCCTTGATGTAAGTGTTCGTTCCATGTGCCCGGAAGATGAAATCACCATTCTCGCTCTCCTGAGACCGTGCCGCTACACCACCACGGAAACACGAGGCCGTATGTGAAGTATGTGAAGATTTCTGAGGAAGGAACATCGTTCCTATTCTTTTCCACTGGCAGGGGTGCCCGACTGTGGGCGCGCTATGGTCCTCCGCTGCCTGCTGGTGGTTACCTACAGTAATCAAGGTGAACGGCTCATTATATGCTTCAACGCACAGGCCTGCGGTGCAGTTATAAATATCGATCCTTTTACTGTGTACACCCCCTTCGAGGTATGTCCTTTCCAAACATGGTGCAGCCGACAGGATTTTCTTTACATCCAGCATCAGAGCGGGCTCGGAGAGGCGGCATCCCTGGAAGTTTGACTGGGGCAATGCTACTAGTACCTTTTGATCGTATCACCTATGTCTGACAACACTTTTTCACTTCACCCTCGTTGCATTAGATGCTACCAAAGGGATATAAAAGACACCGTTAGAGGATTAACTAACTGGAACCAGCCCTCGAGTCTCGACAACTTCAGCAAGCTCAATCTTCCTTCAGCTCTCTAAGAGCGGCCGCGCCCTGGCACATGTCCGCACCATCGACATGTATTCCCGCACTACAAAGTTCTATCCACCATTTCCCCCACAGTCAAACCATCATCGTCGATGCCACTCTCGTGCAGCCGGTTACATCCATGACCGAGCCTAGCGCCATTGAATTTTATCCCGTCATTGTGATAGGAGTTGTTGTCGGCCTCATCATAGCTGTGGCAATAGGTGCTACAGTATTTATGCTACGTTCTTGGAGTCGCAGGAGGAAGTTCGAGGAACTCCTTCGTGAGATTCCGACGCCGTATCCTCTTTCCATTGTCCCTCAAGTTGCTATAACGGGTGGAAAGGAGACTCAGGAACAGTGTAGTGGGGAAGGGGAAAGTGTGGCAAGGTCGTTGGTGGAACTTTGTCGGATGATGATCGAGGCACATAGGCCCATGGCCAGGGAAGAACGAGTTGATGAGTTACCACCAGACTATATATAATTATATTATGCATAGATACAGCCTATTTGAACCTTATAATTACTTTCAAATTTATTCTGTATGAATTTGCTCTGTCATATATGCGTTCTTCTGAAAGTTATTGATTAGAACATCGTTATTGCATCGACATGAAGAATTATTTCCCTAAGATTCCATTCACAATAATACCTCTTTTCATATAACTTTCGGGATTTAATGTAGGACTTGGTTCGAAACTGGTGATAACGTTCAAGTTGGAACATTCATAGACGTAGGTGTAAATTCCGAGTTGTGACTTGTTGCGCGAAAGTAATGTGTATCAGTACAATAGTCTAGCCATCGTAAGCGTGATTCGTGAAGGATCCAATTGGCAGTATGCGTGGTCGCAGGTGGAACGATAGTTAGACGTCCTGTTACTAGCACTCTGGCGTCGTGGCAGTCATTGCTGATTTGTAACTTGTGTCCAAGCTAGTCACTATATCTTCAGCTGAACATATGCTCTCAATCGCCGGATCGATCGACAAAAGGGTGGTGCTTATTCCCTGAATCGCGTTGATCAATAATGGGAGTGAAAGGCCGGACACTCTCACCGCACGAACAGCCATTATCACTGAGGTTGTTTTTAGCGATGGTATGAGGAACAAATCGAACTTACACATGGTACACAAGCATTAGTATAATCTCGTATGCACAACTCGGATGTCTACGGAGAGGGGGTATTAGGGTTAACCATGCTGCATACGACGGTGCTCGATAACATCGCCAAAGCTGTGCGGCGGAGAGATGGCACCTCGGCCAATCACCGCAAAGGAGGATAAATTGTCCAAATCTAATCGATCTCATACTCAAATAGTAAGACCGCATCTATATTGCTGAACGTGTTTGAGAGAAATTCTATTCAAGAACATGGTTTCGTACCTTCAATTTTTACCAACCACAATCTCGTTCAGATATCATGCGAAAGTTGGAACTTGGCAGCACGTTTTGATCGCCGACGAGCACCATTATCATATGCCTGGTCAGTGTGAATGGACAGCAATTATGACGGCTTTGAAGCACTGGTACTCGGGCTTGACACCTCAATATATCGGGATTTGAGAACTCGTGCGCGTGAAATTCGAGTAACTCATGGCAGTTGGCGGTTGGTTCCCCCTGAATTTACGTCTATTCATTCACGGGAAGTGTCAGTGAGATGTAAAAAAAATATACCACGTGGTCTTTTAGGACTTA
This sequence comes from Paramarasmius palmivorus, assembly GCA_037176845.1. Taxonomy (NCBI): domain Eukaryota; kingdom Fungi; phylum Basidiomycota; class Agaricomycetes; order Agaricales; family Marasmiaceae; genus Paramarasmius; species Paramarasmius palmivorus. The sequence goes on from JAYKXP010000109.1 coordinate 88,844, forward strand.
CATGCGTTTCTCGGATGTTGTCTATGACAAGGCAAAGCCTCGTAAGATGGTGAATCTTGCAGGAAGAAAGAGTGCCTATTTTCTTAATATAACGGGCAATAGGCATCGAGTTGGCCTAGGTTTTGGCCGAGAATGAAGCTATGTTAGTGGTGCATGTCACCCGAATCCAGCTGAATATGCATGAAAACTTTTCCAAACTGGTACATAGGATGACTTTTCGATGTAAGTTCTTGATTCCACTGAACCCAAAGGAAGAACGAGAACAAAGGGGCATCCGAAATCTCCGGATTTATCTATACCAGGGAGACGCGCATTCAGCGATTGGAAAGGAACCAAGGTCCGAATACGGGTTTGACCATCAAAGTGGTGGTGAGAAGCAAACTGCGAAAAGCGGTGCAGCCTCAAAATCATCAAATAAAATACGTCATCCAAGAAAAGGCACTTGAATTTCACGAAATTTGCAAGATTGCAACATTATGTAGTAGGTTGGGAAGAACGATCCATCAATATTATGATACATACATGACCCACAGTGAAAAAAGCGCTCGTCAGGAATGGAACTGTCCATGGTCAGATCATAGAGTCATTATCAAACATCATCAACTTGAAGTCGAAAACCTATACTCTGGTGGCGGTCCCAGCTCATCGACCTCGTCCACATTCCGTTTATACCCTAACTGCAACCAGTCCACCAATATCCTCGATACTTCCACCGCCAATGGCCCCATTTCTTCTGTTGAAGGCACGTTTCTATTTTCAGCCACCACACTAGATCCCTCCCGTCTCATGACCTCGGATCTTCGTTGTGGTTGCAAAATATGAGGATACGGAGTAGGAACACTCTGTTCAAGCTGTATTTCCCTTCTTCGTCGTCTCTGCCATCTGGTTCCGCAAAAGCCCGCCACCACTCCCAGTAATAGGACCAAAACTACGCCCCCTACAACGCCACCGGCGATGATACTTCTTCGAGTATGACTTTTATGACCGAGAGTGGGACTCGGATTATATGCTGGGGTTACAGTCGGAATGTTCGTGAATAAGGGCGTGAAACTGTGGCTAGTGGAACGAGTGTGTATGTTCCGAGCTGTGTGGTTCCAAGGGTTTTGTAAGGTTACAGTGACCGCCACGGCGTTCACAGTAAGAGTAACCCGTTCAGGCAAGATTTGACAAGAGTTAGGCGCGGTGTTGGATGGAATAGAAGTTCGAGACGTCACGATTGTTGGCGTAAGGGTTCGTGTGGTGGACGTGACTGGTGGTACGACACTCGAACTAGTCATCGTATCCTCGACAGTTGTCGTGCTCGGATTGCCTAAATCTGGATTAACAGTGGAGTGAAACGATGGAGACAAGCTACTCACGACACGAAGAGGCCCTATCCCTTTGAATCTAATTAGATACGCTAGTGGGTGTTGTCTTGGGCTTGAGCAGGCTTTATGAAGCCAATCATCATGAAGGCCTTACGTGAAGAACATAGTGGAAGCTGTGCAGATATCAGCTCTCCTCAGCTCTCCCCGATCACCGAGATACAAGACAAGTAGGCGGGAGTCCAGTCGTAACCAGAGAGTCGTCGAGCCTACAATGTCAGTCTAGCTACCCAGAAGCATTTTGCGTGTACGCTGAGTTCAGAAAAATCACTCAAAGACAATGGGGTCTTTTTCAGTGGAACAGAATTGCGTTTGAACATCGCTGGTAATGTCGATCAGTAGATCATGATGCATGATCCTTCGGGAGTGGGTCTGCCATGAACGGGAGTTCGGAGTCGCCTTTTATTGACATTATTATCCTTCGGTACTTGGCAGTTCAAACGCTGAATGTGAGTCAGTCTAAGCCATAGTGTCTAATTCGCGGTCGAAAGTCTCACCATACCTGCACCCGAGCTCAGTACGACTTCCGGTCAAATACGTTCAAATTGCTGCGGATGTTTATTGGCGATGAGATCGATGAGATAAGAAACCGAGGATCGTGATGTTAACATGTTGAATCAAGCTCCCGTGTTTGGATTCGACAAATGCTCCCATAGGTCAAGAAGTATTAGTAGGGCGCTGTCTTGCTGGTCGTTAACACATTAGTTTTGTCCAACTGGAGGGATAAAGAGACAGTTGTCAAAAGCTGCGGTTCTATGAGTGTGCTAGTAGACCTACAGGAAGCAAGTAGAGAGCCGTGATCTGACAATGCCTGAATAGAACAGAACAGAGCAACCTTTCGATCGGTGTCGTTGTCAAAAGTGACAAGCACACGTGCATGTGCACACAACAGTAATCTTCAAAAACTTCTGTCGATTGGTATATGTAAGGTATACTACTTGACCATTCGTTACAAAAAACGCCGACACCAAAGAACCAGAACCGAAAACGAAGGAAACTACGAGAAAACTTCCAATGGGTAACAACAATGCAGAGGGTAACTAATCGTTCAAAACGCGATCTTTTCACATGACATCGTACCCAACAAGTCCTTCCTCGATGCAACGCTTAGAAGACCATGGCGCCGCTAATGACAGCACCAGCCAAAGCCAAACCGACAGCCATGAAACCAGACGAAGCGAAGGTGACCTTGTTGGCTCCTGCGGCGTTGGAGGTGGCACCACCAGATGCAGCGGTGCCAGAACCGGAAGCTGAGCCAGTAGTGGAGTGGCTACCGCTGGTGTGAGAGGCAGAGCCAGATTCGGAGCCGGTGGGAGCAGTGCTAGTAGGAGCGGCGGAGCCAGAACCTGAAGCAGAGACTAAATAGGAGGTCAACGACGGGTATATGCACGAGGCAGATGCGACACGTACCATTAGCACACTGGGTTTGCTGGAGTTGGATAGCGGCCTGTTGTTCTTCGGCAGTACAGCTGGATTGGAGGCACTGAAGGGCAGCATTCTGGAATTCTGTAGAGCTGCAAACGCAGGAAAGGTCGGCGCTAACAAAAGGAGCGCGTTAGACACGTAATATAAGATGTAAAGAGCAATAGCGGCGACTTACAAGCTGCTGCAGCCACCGCTCGAGGAAGCCTCGGTGACACAGTTAAGAATGCATGGCGAGATGCCGTCGGTGGGCAATGAGCCAGCAGCCGAAGAGGTGCTGTCCTGAGCGACGACAGCGACAGCGGCGAGACCGAAAAGGGCGACGAGCTTGTTGGCAATCATGACGAGGACGAGGGAAAAAAGTCGACGATGGTGGTCGTGAGAGAAGAAGGGATTGAGGAATCCTGAGGAACTCGCTGTGTCACGTTCCATATTTATGAGTTAGCAAGCGTGAGAATCCCTGCCATTCTCGGAATTATTAGATCGTATGATCGGGTATTTCGCTTGAATTTTCAATTTCATCTCCAGCAGTTTCCTCAACGCTTTTCCAATTTCCGCTCTGCCCCTGCTCGAAATGGTTTTTATTCCTACACCTGGCAAGGTTTCTCTAGAAATATTGAATTTCCTTCACGAATTTCAAGCTTAGGAGGCCTGAACATATCGCTCGTTTCTGTCATGTCATGCTGAAACCATTTCATGGAAGGAAATATACTCAATTCCCCGCCTATTCCCCATCAATGATCGACTCCCCTTTACGTGCGTCGCCCATGTCGCCTGACCCAGACCTTACGGCGACGCGTCAAGCCAGCTTATTCTGTTCGAAGCCGAACAGTTTACCAGCCGCGCGCCTATCAACGACTCTTACAGGGAAAACCTGCAGGCACCGTTCCAGTCACCACTCGGAACCACATATAAAATACCCATCCTACGACGAGCATTTCACATCCGATCATTATACGCGTTGTCACGTTTGAAGAGCACCAACGCCAAGGTTTCACTTCGAAGCACCACTGAAAGCACCCCATTGATGACTCTCGGACTTCCTGGCATCTTCGAAGCCCCTACAGCACATGCGTTTATTCCGACTTGCATGTTCCGAAACCTTCGATGGACCGAATTAGCTCAAACATTACTCTTTCCAGTCAGATGCATCCTTCTTAGCGTCGAGACCGCGAAAGCCGAAACCCCGACAAGGCCTAGGTTATCTTCAACGATGTTAGGAATTATGTTCGGATACTGGGCTCCATCACCTTATTATTCCCTCTTAGCTCAGTTGGTAGAGCGCGTCACTAGTACTCTTAGCAATATGACGAGGTCAGTCGTTCAAGTCGGCTAGAGGGAATGAGCAATCGAAGGATTGGGTCTGATGTTTTCCACCAGCGGATGTCCCTGCCATTGGTGTTTTTGGGCCACTATAACTGACTTCGATTATCATGCAGTGCCCTCCGTTCTCTCCACCGCGCATTTGGAGCTAGCGCTCGTACATCGCCCATCATATCAATCCAATGTCTACGGCGGTGCACCGGCGCACTCCGCAGGTTCACAATACCTTATAAAGGGTCGCAGTACAGCGCTGCAAACCCAACATGGACCTCCTATTCACCAAAGACTCCGTCCGCAACAGCACTATAACCTCCTCCAACCAACCCATCTACGAAATCTCAACTCCATCACGAACCTTCCATACCAATACTACCACGATTAAGAAGCTTTCAACTTGGGGTTATGGAAGCGGTGGTGTGTATGATATAGCTTTCATCGAAACACATCGTTTCCGGGATGATATATGCCGAGTTGGCGGAAGGGATATGGCACCGAAGAGTGATGGACTGTTCTCGAGGTACGCCTTCGTCCATCTCCTTTGACTACGTGCTATTCCTAACAAGTGTGTCATAGTGCAAAATCATTCAACGCATCTGATGGGCGGAGATATAGCTGGAAGATGAAATCTAATCGAGCAACCGTATATATGCGTTCTCTACTCTTTTGCACCACTGACACCGATTCCAGCTATACGATAAATCCAAGAACATAATCGCCTCGTATGAACCAAGCCATACAAGATTCATCTTCGGTAGATCGACACCAGCGAAGTTGTCAATCTCACAAGCAGGAATGGCAATTGCGGATGATATCATTGCGACATTTGTGTTGTTGGAGCAAAAGCGTAGAGAGGGAGGTGGAGATGGAGGTGGTGGAGATGGTGATGGAGGTGGTGGTGGAGATGGAGGTGGTGGCAGTGGTGATGGCGGTGGAGGTGGAGGTGGCTGTTAGATCCAAGGCCGATACTCACTATATAAAGTCCAATTGTAGGGTACCTAATGACTAGTGATATCAGGAAGCTGTTAACACGTCCCGTGAATGAACATCTCGAACTGCGAGGATAACAATCTATTGTGATAAAAATCAGTCAGGGCAGCGATATAGTCGTTATCTCGAATTATGTCGCTAACCGAATCGTCGACGTGGCTCCAATCCTCTCACTTCGCTTTGGAATAAATCTTGACGTTGTATCATTGTTCAGCCAGAGAGTGATTTCAGAAAACATCAGTCTCGACCGTTGCCGAGTGTACTTACTAGTACTTTCGTTCAAATAGTGATCAAAGTGGGACTTAATTGACTCGTGATGTGTAGCCATATGGTGATGTACCAAAGATGTGATCACGCTTTGACATGAATCTTGGACCTGAGAGATAAGAAACGACATTGGACTATAAAATAGTACACATCTTCCTTCAGCGGAACCCATCACAGAAATGAGACTCCTTGCATCTGTCGCTATCATCTTCCTTGCGACTCTTGCTGCTGCTGCTCCTGCTGAGGTAACGCCATCCTTAGACTTCAAAGTGAATGTAAGCTAATATTAAGTATCGAATAGGTGAATTTGAAGAGGAATCCTGAGGCTAAGCCTCCGGAATGTCCTCCGCCAGGTATATGCGTAAGTTCTCATTTCACAAAGGGACGTTCAAGTTAATTGACTCTGGGATAAAGCGTTGAAATATAAAGATAAGGAAGATCGTGAACATAGTAGTCAGGAGTATATCGTATTGTGTTTGACTTGAGCCTGGTTAAAGGCAGATGAGGCGTGAGAAGAGTTGTTTTGATGGGGTGATTTTTGTGCACGTGTCGTTTCTCTCTTTCGTCTCTTTCCTCAATGTGTGCTTAGGCTTTCTCATTTGGAAAACTCCAGATCTATTATTCCTTGGCTTGTGGGGCTGAGAATATACTTATGAGCATGCTGATGTCTCTTTGTCAGTTGTGCTGACTTTGACGGGTCTACGGAAATCGATTTTTTCCTTCTGGCAACATTTATGCAAGCTTCGTGAACACGTAGCGATTGCCTGTTGGCTGGTGGTTGTTTACAATCTGTCATCAAAACCTCTTCTCTCCGAGTCGGAATACCTGGGATTACCTGTGACTAATCGGTGACTACAACTACGGATGGCTCTCTTGTGTTAGGCTGATACTACTGTTCGCGGCTCACAGCTCACGGGGCGATCCAGAAAGTCCATGGTCTATCGGAAAAACTGTACAAACTTCACGTTTACGAGCATCAATCAATGTCATAACAAGACCTTCATTTCTCCGAGTCATAGGTCACGATAAACCTTGCGTTGACTGGCCATTATCGTTGCTGACTATACGTTGCCCAGTGACGAACATAGAACAGGGTATTTGCTCAAAGCAGGGAGCGTGGTGCGGCTGTCCCGGATACTGACATAATCCACCCTACGCGAATGTTAGGAAACGTCCATTATGTATAATACAGTGCGTGTCCTTATATTGTCGACTCTGGGCTGATTTTATTGTGTCCACCGATGTCTCTTCCAGTTGAAAGAACCTACACTCTTCTCAACGACGTTCAGATAACTTTCACAGACAGTGGCGTCCCACCTGGATCTACCGACTACACCACATTGGTCATCATTCATGGTACCTTATTCGTCGGAGGTATGGCGCTACTCGATATTGCAGCCCAGACACAACTAAATGCTCCCTATTCAGTTGGATTTGAGGATCTACAGGTCCTTGCACCTTCCAAGAATTTAAGGATCATGGCTCTGAATCGGAGAGGTTATCGAGGTTCCACATCCTTTACTCCAGCAGAGATGGATGATATGTGTCAAGGATCCAGAGACTTTCTCGATCGTAGGATGCTAGAGCTCGCTGAATTCTTGACGACTGTTATTCGGATCGAAAAAACACCAAAGCTCGACACTGATGGTCGTGGCGGTATAGCCGTTTTGGGCTGGTCCCTAGGCGTAATGACCGCGCTGTCATTATTTTCGAATCCCAGTTTACTTGATTTCGAGACCGGCGTACTTCTGGGGGGCTATCTAAAGCAATGCATCCTATATGGTACGTGTCCATCTGCTACATACATAATTCTCGGGTCTGATTTAACTACTCCAAATCAGATCCTCCGAGCAAATCCTTTGGATATAGTCTTCCTTCAACGTTCAAGCTACCCGTGGTCCACAATCCATTCACCGACCCGGCAGTCAAGGAAGAGGAAAAAGTCTCCAAGTTCATGTTCTGGGTCAGCTCTGCCTTTAAACACCGCCACGATACAATTACTGCCAATAGCCATGAAGGTTACGATTTTGATACGGAGTGCGATAATTCTCTAGTCGGTACATGGACCAAAGATAGGATAGGAAAGTATTGCGACCCAGATGGTTTTCGCTATGACTCGATAGTGTAAGTTCGGTTCATGTGAACTCATCGCACAAAATTGATGGTATAACAGAACTAGGAACTATAACATACAAGCTCATTGTCGCGAAAACACACAAAGGGCACTCTTTGATGTAACGTTTCTGCCCAAGCTTACGTTTACTTATTTGTGGGCACCAAGATCAGTTTGGGATACAGTTTGGGCTTTCCGCGAGACCGAAAGGTTATATGAGGAGTATCTGGAGCGCAATAAATCCGATGTTCGGCAAGTGACATTCATGAAAATGGACGGAGCGACTCACTTCGTACGTGGGTACCATATTGTATCTTTTCAAGTCCTAACTAAAACTGTCTTAGGTTCACCAAGAGTCCCCCGAGGAATTCATGAACTTCGTCATGAAGGCTCTCTTCAATTGATGACTGTGCGCATACCTTAAACAATGATCAAGCACTGTAAGGCGCCCACCCATTTTTGGTTTATCTTGCTTCCTTATCATTTATCTATTTACCTTTAATTACCTACGACCTCGACTATATAAAGCCATCAATCGTCTGTATCTTGTCAGAGTCTACTCCGTACACGAATCCTACCGTTGGTCGTGCCCTCTCGGCCTCAGGGCCTCGTCCCTCCTTCTGCTCGAGTAGTCGAGATCAGCGGCGTACAAGACGCCTTACAAGCACTTTTCATACATGACCAACATCAGGGGACGACCCTGGTTCAACGGCAGTGAACTGCACTTGGCCATATTCTCACTATTCTACTTAGTGGTAAGAATCAGTGATCAATCATTGACGAAGAGTGGGGCTGCTCCACCGACATGATGACGCCAACGTCAGTTTCACGATACTTAAAGGTCATCGTGCTTTGGTAGTGTGGGATTCATTACTGAGACATGGACTTCCTACTTGACAAAGACTCCGTCAGAAATACCACCATCACGCTGCTTACCGGCCAGCCTGTATACCAAGTCTCGACACCAACACGATTAATCCATACAGAAACTACCACCATTAGGAAAACCCAAGGATATGGGTCGCACGATATGGCAACTGTGGAGATGCACACGACCAAACATGACATATGTCGAGTTTGGGGCAACGATTTATCGCCAAAGAAAAGGTGAGTGTCTCTCGACCGCGTTCAAAGCTATTTCATGTTCAATAACAATTTGATAGTGGGAAATCGTTCATATCTTCAAATGGAGAACCATACGTCTGGGAGAGGAAGCGGGGAAAAGGCATAGTTGTAAGCTATCAGTACTTCAGTTGGCAATAAAGAGTTGTATGGCTTACATACCATTCTAGTTACGGGACAGAGTCAACAACGTCGTCGCCGTTTTTGAGAAAAGTCATAAAGGCCTATTCAATGCAAGCCCGAAACAGGCCAAGTTATCTGTATCACCCCTTGGGCTACCGATAGTTGATGAAATTGTGGCTACCTTGGTGCTCACGGAACAGCGAAGGCGGGCCGAGAAAAGTGCTGCAATGGGCGATATCGCGGGGGCGACGGGCGACGTTGTTGGTGCCATTGCCACATAATGAGGATTCTATGTATTGACATATCTAAAAAATTGATTACTTACTACATAACACTGTTCCCTTCTTATTAACTCTTACTGTCTTCCTATATTCAGTGTTTCCTTTTTGGGCAAGCCCATCCATTGATCGCAATGAAAGCTGTGGCGACCGATGGGCGCGCCCAGTGCGGCTATTAAAATTAAAATTTAAAAGAGGGAAATCAATGCTTTCAGCACTGTAACATATCCGCCAACAAGCAATGGACCTCCTCCTTTCAAAAAATTCTAACTGCACTGTCTTGGCACTGTCACGCTCCTCACAGGTCATCCCATTTATCAAATTTCGACACCATCGCGAGTGTTCCATACCGAAACCACCACGATCAAGAAGTTTCATGGCCATGCCATTTACGATACGGCAACAATAGAGCTGCACGATTTCCATGATGATATATGTCGGGTTTGGGGGCGAGACGGTGTGCCGAAGAGCGACGGGTTTTTACCAGGTATGTCTATAAGTGTGGTACTGTATACCGAATAATGACTTCCCCTAACAGTGTACGCTCGTTTGTTGCGTCTGATAGTCAAAGGTATACCTGGAAGATGAAATCCAGTCGTGCTATGGTAGGTACACAACTGGGCTACAATTATGAACAAATGCTTTATGTTTTTTCAGTTGCACGACAAATTTGATAATAATATCGCAGTCTTCGAAGAAAGTCACACCGGCATCTTCAGCGGTAACCCAAGTCAAGCCAAGTTATCAATATCCCAAGCAGCGTTGTCGATCGTTGATCACATTGTGGCCACATTTTTTCTCGTAGAACAAAAGGAGAGAGAGGCGAGAAGGGCTGCTTCTTCAGGTGCTGCTGCTGCAGCCGTATCATAAGTCACTGGCATTCGGATTCCCAGTTATCGTGTTTACAACCTCTAATTGTTGTCTTGTCCCGTCCATTAGTGTACAGTGATATGGAAGCCAAGAACTTTGTCGGCGGTGCGGCAGTGCATTTAAAGGTGGAACTCACTGAGTAATCATAGAAGCGGCGGACATGTGTCAGCAGTGCGCTGCGCCAAGTAATCTTGTGATATAAGCGAATATAAAATAGAGAAATTGCACTCTTTTCCTGAACAAAAATGGACCTTCTACTCGACAAAGATTGCGTCCGAAACACCACCATCACGCTCCTAAACGGCCAGCCAATCTACCAAATCTCTACACCATCACGTTTCCTCGAAGCTGAGACAACCACGATAAAGAAGATTAGAGGGCATGAGGTGTATGACATGGCGACGGTAGAAATACACACCTTTCATGACGACGTTTGTCGAGTTTGGGGAAGAGATATGGTGCCCAAGGTTGATGGCTTTTGGAAAACGTGCGTACCAGTCGCCAAGGTTCCTACGGAGGGCTCATTATAGAAGTTGGCATTATCAGTTCTAAATCATTCATCGCATCAGACGGGCAACGGTACAAGTGGAAGACAAAGCCGAACGAGGGTCCAAAGGTAAGTTTTTGAACCCCGCAAGAAAGTACCTGTCAAACTGGTCTCCATCCTTACAGCCATTTGAAGAACTTAGGGCGGGGCCGGGTTCGCGCGCAACCTTGATCAATGTTCCAAGGCAATCTTCCGAGCGTTAGCCGAGGCATCTTCCAACTGTCTTCAGCCTCATTTAATCATTCCTCGACTTCTATCTTTCTCTCGTCCAGTCATTGATGGGCTCTTAGTTCAAGAATGTCAATATGGCGTCCGTTTGTTGGGTCAAAGTGAATTTCCATATTTGGAAATTCATGCATTAGCCGTACCAACATCAGAGATAGCTTTGGAAAATCTCGAGAAGTGTGTCCAAAGTCCCTCAGGGGCAGTTGGGAATACACTGGAGTGGTTGAGGTGTACAAAGGGACCGTTTATGAGGCTTCAGCTACCTCGCTTAGACATTTTGATGGGAAGATGCAGGCGGAAGATACGTTTGGAAGGTGCCATCAGCTCGCGCGGGAAAAATTGTGCCCGCCCTAAGTTCTTCAAATGGCTGTAATATAGTTATATGACAAGTACGACAACACTGTGGGCGCATTCGAGAAAAGTCACTCCGGTTTTTTTAGCGGTAGCCCACGACAAGCGAAGTTAACGATATCCCAGGCGGGTCTGTCGGTCGTCGATGACATCGTTGCGACGTTCGTTCTTGTAGAACAGACGGAAAGAATTGCAAAAGCAATAGGTAGAGCAGGTGATGCCGTTGATGCGGCCGCGGGGTAGCCTCGCTCATGCGAAAGTAACACCGTGTGCACTGAGTGTAGCAAGGATTAGAGCTCTTGAGAGCATGAAATAGATGTTAATCGGAACCAGAAATTTCTCGGGATCCTACTCCGAGTGCACCAAAAACCACTGTGGGGAGACCAGCCCCTACAGTTCGAATGATAGCCATCGCTGGCGTCCATGACGTTGTGCCAAACATCAGGCACACACAGCATGCCTGCTCCAACGGCATGTATGTATAAAAGAGGTGTTGTTCATTTGCCAACGTCATAAATAATGGAATTTATCTTCTCCAAGGACGATGTGCGAAACAGCACCCTCACGCTCCTCACCAACGAACCCATTTATGAGATCTCGACTTCATCGAAATCCTTGCTAGCAGAAACGACGGTAATCAAGAAATTCCGACGAGATGGAGAGTCAGAGTATATGGGACTCATTGAGCTTCATGGCACAAGGGAAGATGAATGCAGAGTTTGGGGGAGGAATATGCCGCCGAAGTCAGAAAGCTTTTGGAAGAGGTATGAATCTACGACGTCTGTGGTATGGATGCTGACAGGATGGCGTTGCAGTGCAAAATCGTTTGTTGCATCAAATGGACAGAAGTACACCTGGAAGATGAAGTCAAATGCGAATCAGGAAGTAAGCTTTGAGGTGCACTTCTCGAGAAAGTATTCTGACTGTCCTTTCAGCTACGTGATCAATCCGACAACACAATTGCAACGTGGGAGAGATCCCACACGGGGATTTTCAGCAAGAGGCCAAGACCCGCGAAATTATCGATATCGCATGCTGCAGTTTCTGTAGCGGATGACATTGTGTCCACGTTTGTGGTGGTTGAACAGTGGACAAGAATCAATCGGAGTGCAGCTGCTTCCAGTGTAGTTGTGGCGTAGAGTAGGCTCTAAGATGAGATTTCACATAGTGAATTTGTGTCACAGAACGGTAGATCTAATACTGCGATGAGCGAAATGAAAATGAAATCGAGAAGATTATACAACGAGATTGGTTCGTTCTACGCACCATCGATTCAACCCAGGAAGTCTTCCATTAGGGAAACGTATTCCCAGTATCACTCAGATCTTGTGGCATGCAGTGGCCAACGAGGTGTTCGGTGAAGAGAAAGGACTACTAGTACGTGGGTGATGGAATCGTGAAAGAGACGAGTGTTACACAATGTCACAGAAAGTCACGGTCTATGGGGCTGTGGACCAAAGTCCACACCATTACTCGGTAGGTATATCACGATCTCTACCCAAAACCAACACTCCGTTTGTGCATCCACCGGTCGACATTCCTTGCCCCCAGCATATGTCGACCTGTTTCTTGTGACATCATCGAATCCCGTTCGTAGATCGTGGAAAGCGGCTTTAATTGACAAGGATCATGTCACCTGTGGACGGGAACGAGGCGCTATACTCCAACTATACTCTCTTTCACACGCCAGGGGGAAACCACAGATAAAAGGGCAGCACATCTAGTCTTGTAGTCCCATCAACTATGGATCTAGTATTTTCCGACAATAATGTTCGACACACTACTATCACAAGTCTTCCTTCAGGCCAACCAGTGTACCGAGTTTCAACAACTTCGTCGAGAATCTTGAACTCGGAAACAGCTACCATCAAGAAGATCTCCGAGTCGGAGAATGAGGAACTAGCGCAGGATATCGCAATCGTCAAGTGGCACGGTCTACGTGATGACACCTGTCGAGTACGTGGGAGGAATGTCTCGCCGAAGCATGATAAGACTTTTACGACGTGTGTTTTCCCAACTTGAACTCCGACGCGAACCACCCCGCTTAGATCACCTCCTACAGAACAAAGTGGTTTGTCGCTTCCAACGGCGAGAAATACAGTTGGAAGAGAAGCTCAAACGAGACAGTGGTATGTATATCTCACCGACCTATTCCGGCTCTAATCCTCTCTTCAGCTCCGTGATCAAACCAAAAACATAGTCGCTACACACAGCAGATCTCCTGAGGATCTGCATCAAACAAAGCTTTCTATATCCCAAGTAGGAGTGCCAATCGTTGATGATATCGTGGCCACGTTCGTCCTTGTGGAAGGCCGAGAGAGGAAGACTGAAGGCGCTAGTTACGCGAGCATTTCAACGCCGGTGGTCGCGATGGATGCTTCCTCAATGGCATATACCTTCAGCGCTGCCAACGCAGGGCGATAAGATGCTTCTGTATTTCCAGTCACTCGTAATGCATAGCCCACTCTTAATGTTCCGCATGGCGTAGCGAAACCAGCGAACTGTCAAAAGCTGTAGAAATACATAAATGCCTCGGAACTGCTCCACGATCGCGAACCCGATTTGACAAAGATCGCCGCCCAAGATACCATAAAAGTGGCGTCCCCAGACTCAGTCTTTATTAACCATGGAATTCACCTTTTCAAACCAAGATACTCGCGATACAACACTCTCACTCTCTACTGGCCAGGCTGTCTACCAAACCTCAACACCTGACACAAAATTTCTCCGCACAGAAACCATTTCGATCAAAAAGTTTGAGAAGGATGGAGAGCATGACATGGCAACTGTGGAAATTCACAGTTTCCACGATGATGTATGCCGGGTTTGGGGAAGGGATGTAGTGCCTAAAAGGGATGGGCTGTTCACGACGTAAGATTCGTGCTAAACTCCTGTGCTATCAAACATTGACGATGTGGAGACAGGGCCAAAACGTTTACTGCATGTGATGGTCACAAATACACCTGGAAAACTAAGCTATCGGGTCGTTTAGAGGTTTGTCTTCGATTCGCCAAGGTCTCCATCCATCTCAGAACCGTTAATGTCGGTTCATAGCTGAAGAATGAATCCGAGAATGTCATCGCGGTGTTCGAGAGGAGCCCAACTCAAATGAAACTATCCATAGAAGAGGCTGGTTCATCAATTGCCGATGAGATTGTGGCCACATTCGTACTCGAGGACCAGTGGACGAGAGTAGCGAACTCGGGTTCTAAGGTTGCTCCTGTGATCGTGACGGTGTAGATAAGGTAACAATCAATTATCTGTGCATGAGGTCATGATTTTCAAAGCGAAACGCTTTCAAGTTTTACAAACCTAAGTAGAAATCTCTCCTGATACCGGCATGATACTGACCTTCTCTATGATCAAGATCCTGAGAGTGCCGGAGTTAAAAGAGCTTGGCGTGGCTGAAACATGACAGGCACGATACAAACACCCATCCCGCCCCGTCACGGTAATTTGCGAGTCCAATGTATAGACACTTGTAAAGACTCCGGTTTTTGATGAATGGTTGCTCCGAAGTGAAAATGTCCGTGACCGTGAACCAAGCCAACGAGATGAGAGAAACGTAGTGCTCAATCCAATGCGAAAGTTGTTTCTGCCCTGGTATCCGTTATCATTCCAGTGAAATCTATCTAACATAGCTCTACATACATCAGAAGACACCTAAAGACCGTGTTACCAAATAAAGACCGTAAAACATTCACCGCTGAGCTTTTTCATCCGAGTCCGATGGTATGACCCCCAACTCGATATCCATCTGATCAACTACCGGCGTTGCTCCTGGAGAAGGTAGAGGAGAAGCAGGTCGACTCGCCTTTTCACCGCGTCTCTTCCTCTCTCTAAGCTCCTCTAAAGCCTTGAGCTTGAGTTTCTCTTCGTCTCCTCGTACAAGCTCCTTATGCTTGATCATTGTGATACTCACGAGGGTGGCTACGACGGCTAGACATGCGTTAAGAATGAAGACGCTTCGGAATCCCTTCGTGTATCCTTTCGAGAGGATGTACAAGGCGGCGGGTGGCGTGATTCCAGTCGTAGTGTTAGTAGGATGTGAGAGAAGGGAAGGGTCATCGATTATCATCGAAATCGTGGAGTCGGGCAGCGACAGCGACTTCATTGAAGTTCGGAGGGAGTTGTTGCTAAAGATAGATCAGTATCGAGTAACGTGCATGGAAGTAGAACGACGTACATGAGGGACGATGCAACAGCGAGCGAGAGTGCACCTCCTAGCATACGGATAAAGTTCCTAAATGCAGTCACGACCGACATGTCTTTCCTGGGGACGCTAGCTTGAACAGCAACTGTTGTGGTTTGCAAGGTCTGTGAAGAAGAGAGTATCAGAGACATTCGAGGAGGGTATTGTATGCACGTACTTGTCCACCTCCACAACCAGCCAATATCATCAGTACTACCATTACAGCCCTTGGTGTCTGGCTCGTGATAGTAGATAGACATCCACATCCGATTGCAAGGCAAGCAAAACCAGTAATTACGATTGTCTTTCGATGGAATTAGCTCCTGAAACAGGGATAATACCTGTATACGTACCCTGTAGCGTCCTGTTCGGCTAACAATCATACCCTGTTTTCATAAGTCTCAAGCGCGGTGGTATGAATGCTTGACTACTCACAGCAACCCAACTAGCTGCCATCTGACTGATCAGGACCGGGATGAGGAACAGACCTGTGGCAGTTTAAGAACCATTCATTTAGGCGATAACAGAAAGACTCGCCTCCTCGAATCGGTGAATATCCAAGCACGACTTGGAAGAACTGTGGTAGGTAGTACAGTGCTGAGAAGAACGTAAAGCCGCTGAGAAAAGCCACTCAGAACCGTACTGGTTGATTGAGGAATTCAGGCTTACTTGACGAACATGACAAGGTTCACACCGCAGACGGTCATGTGTTTAAAGATGTACACTATACGTACGGGTGTGGTTGTTAGCCGCATGGTGCTTGTAGGTAAAGAGGCAAATAGACTTACTCGGGACAATTGGTAACTTTGCTCCCTTCCATTCCCACAGGCAAAACAGTACCACGACGAAGAAACCGGAGCATAATGGCCCAAGTACAACTGCGGAGCTCCATGGAAAGGTTACGCCGCCCTAATTGAAAGTAATATACATCGATTAGTCGCTGATAAGCACTTGATGCATCGTAAAGAAGCCCTCACCCAGATAAGAGGAAGCATGATCATAGTGCTAGCGGCGAGAGTTAATACAGCGCCAAGGTAATCGACGACCAAGAGTTTTCTTCATTGAACGTTTAATGTAGCATATATATGAATGATACTGCGGTTGACGCACCTTCTGATATCACCTTCAACGGGCTTTAAGGGTAGCACGAACACAACTACACAAGTTGCCACAAGCGACATTGGAATCGTGATCCAGAAGCACCACTGAGAAGCGAAGTGAGATAATGAAACGGTAGACATCGGGACTAGCTCACCCGCCAGCTAACTTTCTGAACTAGCGCACCACCGAGGATTGGTCCAACTGTGTATCCTACGGCGACTACTCCACCAATAATACCTTGATATTTTCCTCTAAAGGTCTTCCATGAACCCCGTGAAATGTACTGGTATCCAAAACACGTACCGTTCCCTTAGAGTAATGATGTCCGATACGATTATCTGCATCATACTGATGATGCCGCCTCCACCAACGCCTGCCACACCCCGGAAGACGATTAGTTGAATGATCGTCTTTGAGAACCCCGAAATGAGGTTTCCGACCATGAAGATAGCCATAGCAGTGCATATAGCACTTTTTCGACCGAATATGTCACTGAATCGGCCGTATAGAGGTTGAAACGCAGTCGAGGTGAGGAGGTAGGCAGAAGGGACCCAGGAGATTACGGAGCCTGCGTTGAATACCGCAGCGATAGAGGACAAAGCTGTTGCTACGATCACAGAGTCAAGTGCAGAGACCACGACACAGACAGAGAGACCAAGGAAAACCGCGACTACTTGTTTGAAAGGCAAGAGGTTGGTCTGATCGGTCAGCTGCACGGACTCTTTGCTTGCATTGACTGGAGTGGGAGCAACTTTGGTAGCTGTAGCGGATTCTGATAAGATAGCAGCATGAGGAGAAATGTCTTCACGCGAGACAGCTGCCGAGACGTTTGAAGCTGGGGTCGCGGCCATCGAAGCCAAGGAAACGTCGTGCAGAATGCTCTGGGGGTTGTCCTGAGAGCTGGGAAAAGAGAATGACTCGAACGAGATACCCCACCCCCAACGAGGTATTTATGGATATCAATCGTCCGACTTTTTAGAGATCGAAGCAACATCGTGTTTTTGTGTCCGATGAATCCGACGGAAGGTTGCCGCGTTTTTATGTCATAAATTTTTGGGCCGTGTGTTGGTTCATGAAGCTTCGCGAGCACCCTTGACATTAGATAACAGTCCGTTTGAGAAACAAGCTGGCTTGTACCCGCATGCTCGAGTATACTGGATAGAGGTTAATACCACTCAGTAGCGATAGTGGTGGTCATGGAAGAAGCCTGTGCCGTCGGATCTGACACAATCACCCTGCCTCGCGGCAAAAAAAACCTTATCGGACCGACAGTGCCGGCGGATTTTTCGCCAAGTGTTCTTTTTATAAATTCTCATTTTTTTACCGACACCGCCAGCATCCCCGCTCAGAGAAGGCGAAAATTTTCATTCCGGGTGCCAGCTGCATAAGTAAGCTCTGAAACCGTTATCTAGAAGATAGAAGGGTTCATGTGTTGGCAATCAGAAGCAATGTTGCTACGATTCGACTCGGCCATGAATTCGGAACTCGAAGGGAGTATTCGAATTTTGGTCGTGTGATTAGTTGGGCTCGCGGCTCGTAAAAGGAAAAGAACAGTGAGTCACCATCCATCATGGTTACTAGGCGCCGCCAACCTTACTTTTCTTTCATTTCTAGACGAAAGGAACTCATGCACTCCAACTACTTCATGTCCTACTACCGCAATGGAGATGTCTCTGTGACCTTGAAAGCAACATCGAGGGAAATCTGGTGAGTCTGCGTCGTCCCTGCGATTCTTTGATTTGTCCCTTACCTGCTACCGTTCAGCAACTTGTACAACTCATCGATGATAATGGACATTAGAAGAAACAGGAGACACTGATTGCATTGACCACGACGACTATCAACTCTCGGCGACGGATACAGCCTTAACGCGAGAAGGAGACGAAGCTAGCGAAGTCGACATTGGGATCCCTCCGCCGCCAACCTCTTGCTCGCTTTCTTGATGCATACAGAGTTCAACGTTCACCCTTAGGCCGAGATGTGTTGAAGGTAAGCTTCTGCTCCTTGACGCCGACTATATATCCTCCCTGCTACCCATTGCCTTCCCGTATTCCTATGCTTGAGTACTTTGCTGACTGTATTCATTCCATCAGTCAGCGTATTCTCCGACTCCTACGAGCACCGCCCAGCGTCCTCGACCGTGATCACGTTCAAGCAATACTTCACACACTACCCCCATTCTCGATACATCGTATTCCCAACACTTACTGCGTCCAACCTTTGTTTGATAGGCTCAGGTTACCGCGCATTCTAATCCCCTCATCCTCGTTACCAACCTTCCTCTCGTCCTTATTCCCTTGCAATCCTACCGTCAGTCTCGAGGGCATCCTGTCCAACATTTCCACATGTCGCCTCCCTTCACCATGGCCTACCGCATACTTTACATGTGGTACTACATCATCAACCGTACCACTCCTCTGCCATTCGCCTCCTTTGGCTATCCTAGACCTCATGATGACACGGCGGCCACGGGAACTACGGGCGCACCAATTCATACCACCCCACCGGTGTCGCCGTGCCCTTCTTTCTACACCTGTTATGAGTGGGAGCAGGATCGGGATGTGAATGGGCATGAGGACGAGAGTGTGGATCGTGAGCGTGTCTAGGTGAAGGGCTGAGGGCTCGTGTGGTTGATATGTTCCACGTAAATCTCTTTTACTTTACCGTCTCGACGAGTTGCTGACACCCATGAATGATAGAAGGTGTTCAATAACAACTTAATGAGACTTTCAGTGGGAATAGAAGTTGCGGGTTGTAAGAATGTGTTTTGAGGGTTTGCAAGGACTCGTAGTTGCTTGAATATGGACTCGTCGCGTGCTTATTAGCTTTCAGCTTTCGGCTGTATGTTTCTACATGGGTACCTCCACGAAGAGTTTGATTCGTAAACGCGTAGCGCATCAAAACGTTCGTTGCAGTGTACCCTTGGCAGTCTATGTGTTCCTGAGAGCCTCGAGGTAAGCGCATCAAGAATTCGTCGGCCAGGAACACGGAAAGCCCACTCTAAATGAACAAGTACGCTAAGAAGAACAGCGACGTTGTAGCTTGTTAGTATTGTTTTGAATTCCAGTCTTCGAGGTGTTTTGGGGTCTAGACCGCCCGTGAAAATGACCACGTGAGCAAATCGCTTGCAAAACTGACCGTCGAGTTTTTGTTTTTGCACCATCACCTCCGGATTTTCCGCCATTTCACATCCACTTCGATAACAGCTTTCTAACCTCAAAGGAGCTGCTTGGCATCCATGATCTAGTCCTACTCCGTTGCAGCACCATATGGCTCAACGACACCGATCCAACGATGAGGTTAAGGACCAAGCTTGGCAGTAATTTCTGCTCCTGTAAGTCGTATGATACATACTCCTTTGAACTTTTCTCATTCGATACACAGGCTACTTGGTTGGAGACATAACCTATTGTACGCGAAGAAGTATGAAGTCGATAGGAAGAGGATAGCAACCATTCCGAAGCCAAGGTCATCGTTACGCCAAGGTTCCATAGTGGCTCTTCCAAGATCGACACAAGCCCAATTATTTTTTTTTCGAATGGAATCAAACGTGCATCATCCTATTCGTTCTGCCCACTGGGTTGGAAGTTGGAGGAGACGTATTTATAGGCGAGAAGGGGCCATCCGAAGATTGCAACCGCCGTTCTCCTCGACCTCCCCGACGTCTCAAAGATGCCGACCCTTCATCAGTGGGATTATCTCTTTGCGTTCGGAGTCATATTCGCTGGTCTCGATGCGTTTATGGTAAGCGTCATTACTTCCGTACCTGGCCCATCCCTGATTCCTCGTTTCTGCTCGCTAGATTGGTGCGAATGATGTCGCGAACAGCTTTGCGAGTATGTGTTCGAGCTTTGAAAAGACCACGTCAAGAATTCTAACTGGATTTTCAAGCCTCTGTCTCCTCCAAGTCTTTGACACTCAGACAGGCGTGTCTCGCTGCCGCGGTGTTTGAGTTCTTGGTATGTGTCTTCACATCATACAACTCTTGAACGGTTGGACTAATAACTTCTTCAGGGTGCCGTACTCGTCGGTGCTCGAGTGTCCGATACCGTAAAAAGTGGTATCATCCCTTTGTCAGTCTTCCAGGGCAACGCCGGGGTCCAACTGTTATCTTTCGTCTGTGCTATTTGCGCGTCTTCTAGTGAGTTTGGTTTTCGATCAATGAAGCGTTAACTAACCGAGATTTTCACTCTAGTCTGGCTCACAATCGCTACCAAAAAGTCATGGCCCGTTTCGACTACCTATTCCATCGTATCTGCTATCACTGGTGTTGGTGTCGCTGTTGGAGGAGCTGATGCCCCTAATTGGGGATGGAATAATGGGAAAGGTTTAGCTACGATCTTCGCGGGACTGTTCATTGGTGCGTCATGTTGGTGCACGTTGCAACCTCGAACCTCACATTTGGCTCGTAGCACCTGGACTTTCGGCAGCGTTTGGTACAGCAGTTTACCTCCTGATCAAGTTCGTCGTCTTGTGGAGGAAAGAGCCTACGAAGTGGGCGTTGTATACTGCACCTTTCTTTTTCTTCCTTGTCGCCGCCATATGCACCATGAGTATCAGTGCGTGTTTCTTCCTCGCATTGTCTGTTCAATCTCTTAAGCTCGACATCACGTCTAGTATACAAGGGATCCCCGCAACTCAATTTGGATGAACAACCTTCGACTACACTGGCAGCAGCAATTGTCGGTACTGGAGCCGTTATCGCTGCTCTTTCTCTCCTGTTCTGGACGCCCTTTGTCCACGCAAAGGTTGTCAAGAAAGACTACAGTAAGTCACTGCCATACTTTACGATGAACACCGTACTTATTTCCCTTCATTCAGCCGTTAGATGGTACCACTTTTTCATGGGCCCTTTGCTTTGGAAACGCCAGCCTCCTGCAGACGCCGGTACCATTGGTGCACAATCTGCAGTTCCCGACTATCGAATTCGCAAGGATGATCACGAAGAGCCCGTCAAACCCGAAGATTCCTCTGTTGACACCGATAATGAGAAGGGCGTCCCTCGCAATGATAACGAACCTCAACAACCTCAGCCGAGTCAGCTCTCGGAGCAAGTCGAGAAGGATCCTCACCCCATCGAGGGTGCCTGGGCCGAGCCGAAGAATCTCTATATCATCGCAAGGTACAAAGCCGTTCCGTTCATCAAGAAGCTCTTGACACACGGAACCTCTGTCGACATCCACGCATTACAGACCAAGGAGAAGGATACTGTTGAGGGCCGTAGGATGCAAGACGTGTACCAGCGCGCTAAGCAGTATGTCCGATATTGTCGAATCCCTTGTCTTTGAAGCTGATCTCTTTGAAGATATCCTAACGATACCGAACACCTCTACTCATTTATGCAGGTCATGAGTGCCTGCACGGCATCCTTCGCTCATGGCGCCAACGACATCTCGAACGCTATCGGCCCCTTCTCCGCCATTTATCAGGTATGGAGTACCGGTGAAACAGCAGGTAGCAAATCTTCAACTCCTATCTGGGCTTTGGTGTTTGGAGCTGCAATGCTGGTTCTTGGTCTTGCGACTTGTAAGTTCTGCAAAAGATAAATCTGGACTCGATGAAGTATCTGATTAATCTCTGTGCTATGCAGATGGATACAACATCATGGCGGTGTTGGGGAATAGAATCACGCTTCACTCACCTTCTCGTGGGTTCTCGATGGAACTGGGAGCGGCCATCACTGTCATTCTAGCCTCGCAATTCGGTATACCTGTGTCCGTAAGTTGATCTCGTTCCTGTTGGCCTGACAATGGTTGATCATCATCTTCATCTAGACGACTATGTGCATAACTGGTGCAACTATTGGCGTAGCCCTGTGCAACGGTGACGTCAAAGCAGTGAATTGGCGCGCGATTGGCTGGATTTATCTTGGCTGGATCTTGACGATTCCTATTGCTGTGAGTCCTGGTGACGAGAGCAAAATATCACGATACTGATTGAATCTATGTTCTCAACAGGCTACTTTCGCCGGCTGTTTGATGGGCATTATCCTCAATGCTCCCCGATTCTAAATACGCTCTTGTGTTCACTTAGAATATTGTTATCCTTAACTTGTGCAACTTGTCCTTGACGATGGCCTTGACAGCGCTAGACTGTTTTAGACTGATTTCTCAGAATCAATTTTGCCAGCCTGTCGAAAGAGGCATCGACAGCAGGTCATGACTGTTGTTGATTCACACCAATTCTCGATGTCGGTCCTAGGACGGTTTCGGATGTTTTTATTGCATTTTGTAAGACTCTATCTTCTCCCGCGTATTGAATAGCAGATCATTTTAATGATATACCGTTTCCCATTTAGATTCTGGCGAGGTACTCGTGACAGCCTTCTTTCCACATGTACCTGGGAAATCCTCGATGCCTTATAACTCCCTGCAAACCTAAGGCCTTCCAACCGGCATCTACGCGCTCGACAATGCCCGCAGACGACTATGCTCTCGTTCGATGGGGACTCCTTTTTCTCTTGAATGAGTTTGTCAAAGCTCAAGAAATTTCCTCGACATGGAAGGTGTGTGTCCCTTGACCAATATTATGCAGATCGGCCGCGAAGAGATTAAACTACCTCTATCAGAAACCAAGTATTTCGATACCTCCACTACAGCAAAGGGCGATAGCGGAAGCCGCATTGGATGAAGCGATAAATAATCTCGGGCCTAATGGCCAGTTTGGCGGTAGGTATATTGCCGTCAACAGACCTGAGACACTGCTTATGGAGGCTTTACATAGACGACTATATCATTGCAGGTAATCTGTATTCTCAGATGGCCGAGTTCGACCTTGCAACTGGAGGGACAAAATACAGAGATGTGTTAAAGGGCTACTTCAACTTTGCTCAAGCTGGTAGAGCAAAATTTGCGGATTCCCAGGTGGTGAGCGTCCATTTGTTTTGAGCTCGTTACTGCACTTATTTCCATTGTTCAGAGCCATGACACCATACCTCTGACGTTTTTGTCGCAAGCTTATCACAGTGTCGTCCTTCTCAGATACAGAATGGACTGTAAGCCCATCACTTCAATTTGGAATGTGATGATGCTGCGCTAACTTTTATGTAGGGCCTATGGATACGCAGCAGCTCGTGCATATGTGGCGTACAGAGACGAAACATTTTTGAATTTTGCGGTAGATTCTTGGTCATTTGGAAATCTCTGGACGATTACACAGAGCGACGCTCAGAGAGGACACATCGCTGTAATCGCTGTAAAGACATTTGATCTTGGAAAGGAGTGCCGAGGCGGTATGTGTATCGCGTTTCTCTCACGAGTTCTCTCTAGAGTCTAATGTAAATCATTCTAAGCTACCGTGGCTGGGGGAACATTCGCAGTAAGCCACAGTTTCTTTACTTCTCGTGTTTTTTCAGTATGGTGTATTCGTCAGAATCAAACACCGGATGATCCTCTCGTCTTTACTGACACAACAGCGTGCGTCTTTACCTCGTTTCACCTTTCACAGCAACCCTCACGCGACCTTCAGTGCGTTTTTCACGTAAGAGCGTTCTTATGCAGGTCCGCCACGACTCTGACTATTGCAGCGTTTCTGCTCTATTGGCTGAAGCAACGTTGAACCAAACCTACTCGGATGCTGCGCTTCTTTCGTGCAGTTTTGTTAAAAATCAGTTATATTCATCGGGGAACTTCGCTGGCGCCATATTTGTAGGCCAGAATGATTCTTGCGTTGTGAACCAAGATCAGCGTCCCTCACATGCGGGCCTGTTTATTGAAGGACTGGGCGTCTTAAGCGCCGTAGTCCAAGACCAGAGTTTGGATAGCCTGTAGGTCCCCGTTCTGTTGTTCGCCTAAAAGCTATATTTTTGTTCTATTTGTACAGGCTTCAGGAGGTTATACCTCTTAGTATAGTGGATCCTGCCTGGCAAGGCACGGATGGTATTATAGCTCAAGGAGGTAGGCACTTCCTTTTCTTTTCAGGTTTTAATTATTGATAATCCTAATCAGGCGATAAGACCGGTGATTTATACATGGTCCGTGGCATGCGAGCGGTGCTTGCTCGCAATAGGGTTTCTACCAATCTTGCTGCATATATGAAGGCCTATATGGCCGTCCAAGTAAGTGGCACTCTGGACTGCTTCGTCATGTATGAACTAACATTTTCTACACAGTATAACGCCGTCCTTGATATCGGAAATAACAACATTTATGGCCAGTCCTGGGTCCCAGGTTCTTCATCCACTTTTGACCCTGTCGGTCAAACAAACGCTGTTGCAGTCTTCGTAGACGCACTCTCCATAAATCTAACATCCGTCACAAATCCCCCGAACCCTCAAGCTGCACCTACACCCACGCATGGGAAAAGCTCTGTGTCCATTGGGGCAGTCGTGGGGAGCGTTGTTGGTGGAACAGTACTTGCTGTAGTTGTTATCTCGGCATACGTCCTCCGAAGACGACGTCGTACGCAAGAAAAAGACCGCAAGCTAGCACCATATACGCTGTCTCGCGACCGAACGGCCCACGTAGTAAACGAAAAGCACACTGTAGCAAACGATGCATCCGTAACTCCGGTTGTGCCCACTAGCCATTCAAGGACAGCTCATCATGATAACGCCGCAGCTTCAACGAACGTTTTCGCTTTCAACATCGCTGAGCAAAGTGAACCTTTGGCACCACCTTCCGCTGACCCCAATGTGGTACAGCAAGATGAGCCAGACATTAGCGAACCACGTCCCAATCATCTGGCACAATTCGATGAACAGGTGTCGACTGCAGACCTGGTTCGTTTACTCCATGCAAGGTTGCAGCCGACACCTTGGAGGGAGTCCGCTGTCCCTCCTCCGTCATATCGCCAGTCAGGCACAGAGTAGTTCTAGATAATAGGATTTCATTCGCATTCTTACCCTGTATTCCACTTTATGTGTACACTACTCGCCCAGATGGAACCGCGAATCCACTACATATTTCTGTGTCAAATCAGTCGATAGTATGGGTTTAACCCCTAACATTACCGTGACAGCTTACATATGAGCGCCAGATGGCGGAGATTTACACGAGGCAAAAGGAGGCAATGGCAGAATTCTGATGGTTGCAGTGTTGATGGTAAAATGTCAGTTCCGTGGCAGTGACACACTGCCTCGTGCTGATTTTCCACGATTTTCAAGGTTACCCTTGTAAACCCATCTCCCTTGTTCTCTATTTTCTTCCTTCACAAGCGTCTAGGTCATACAAGGGCGCACCATGTTCTGAACAACCACCACTTGGGATGGAGGACGTTTAGTGAGGATTCAAAGTTCGAGGTGCAATGACAACGGCTGAAAAGTATCATGTTTTTACAGCGCAAAATCGTGGTGCTTCACCGGTTTGTTAACATTTCATTCGGCACTGTCAACTCAAATTTACGTCCCAGTTCCTAGTCATTCGAAGCAAAGGATTACATCTTCTACGGCCGGAGAAGTCATGGAGGCCCGTAGTTTGCATTACCGTTCAGGCAAATCCTAGGTCATCAACATCGGAACTGTCATATGAAACGACTTTGGGGTTGGATGGGCAGAACCCAAACCAGAAAGAAATCTTTGTCATGTTAGTTTTCACTTTACTCCCGTTGTCCTGTATAGGTTCTAACGCACGTTGTAGCGGCTCAAATGCTGCACGGGATACGAAAATTTCCATTCAAGTCGTGTATCAACCTCCAGGAAAGAAGAAAGCAAAGAGGATGAAGCGGTCACTCGTAGCATGTTGTACATGCTCGCTGGGAGATGTACTGGAGAAGCAAGCCATGCAGAAGGAGAAAAGTGAGTTCACCTCGTTCCTTCATCCTCATCCCATCATCACACCCACCTTCCTTTACGACCCCTCCGAAGTTCGTTTACTGACCTCTATGCTCCCAGCAGAATATGCTCAACTCCGCCTGCAAGCTCAATGCACGTCCAAGCGTAGCAAGAAGAAGAACGACTGTGACAGCCAACCCGCCATACTCTATGTCCGACTTCGCGAACCGTCCAGTGTCATGACAGAACAGGTGATGAGCGATGAAGAATATGCCTCATCACGTATGTCTACATGCATGTTATTCGGCCACATTGTGCTCATGTTGTCCCCCAGATCACCCCGAATCATGGCCAGACTCCCATACCGAAGTGACCATGTCGCCTCCTTTATCACCTATTGACGAAGCTCCGGTCATCGATCAACTAGAGCTTGAGCCTTCCACGTCCGCTACCGGTGTCAATGTACACCCCGGGGACCTGAATCAGACACCAAGACCTCGGAGGAGAAAGAGAATACGTGGATTTATTGTCAACTCGGACGACGAAGCCTGTTCAGTCTCCTGTTCATCTTCAGAAGATGAGGAAGGGGTAGATGACGAGAAAGAGGATAGCGGTTGGGCTCTTTCGCCTACTGATGCTACCGAAAGGGATGATTGCGAGCACCGCGGACCATGGCTTCGCGTTGGTTGGATATCTGCAATGCTCGACCCTGTCATCCCTATGCACACCAAGCATCTCGAGAGGCCATACCCGTCACGAGAGGACACGTTAGTCGAAGGTCGAGAGCCATTCAAGGATGAGGGATGGGATGACTGGTGCTGGCGCAAAGTTGAAAGATTTCTCTGCGCTTTTACTGTTTACGGGGAGTTGTGCTCTGCGGCAAAGTGTTTGGATTCACTGCTTCAGTATTCTAAAGCCGAGCACGACCAGGCCTTCAAGTCGATTGAGTCGGTAAATTCCTTCGTTTCGGCTACAGTTATTGAGGGCGGCGAGTTCTCGAGACTGGAGGAAGAGGCTAAGATGAGAGTGGAAAGGGTGTATCAGCGGCTACAGAACGAGTGGTCATATGTAGGGGCATTGCTTGTAGCCCTCGCTGCGTGAGTAGATCCTTTCTTTTACAGGCTTTTGTGCTCATTTCGTGTTGGATCTAGGGTTGACACGGCTGTATTTGCTATCTCCCCCGACGCTCTCTTTGCTGTGAGCACTGTAGCTCGACCAATGGTTGCTACATCTTCTGTATGCTCCGGGTGCGGGATAGCCTGCGTAGTGTGGTTCTTGTGGTGGTATGGTTGGGGAAGTGGTGTCGGTTTTGGAGGTCATGACGGCGCTGGTAGTGGGCTCGGTGGTGTTGATGGATTCATGGTGGATACTTCCTCTTCCCAGTCATGGCCGCGTTTACTCACTATGTCAAACAGAGCCGTGCCCTCGATATCAACAAGACATACGTCTCCTTCGCTCTCGCGGCTCGTATGCCGGCGTTCTGTATGGTCTGTTCGGCTGTATCGTTGATGGCA
This sequence comes from Paramarasmius palmivorus, assembly GCA_037176845.1. NCBI lineage: Eukaryota > Fungi > Basidiomycota > Agaricomycetes > Agaricales > Marasmiaceae > Paramarasmius > Paramarasmius palmivorus. The sequence goes on from JAYKXP010000109.1 coordinate 116,352, forward strand.
TTCCTCGCCGTAGTAGCCTATGATGCTGCACCCGTGATAGTATGGATTGTGTGTTGTGGGGTAGCTGTAGGTATGTCGGGGCAGTTCATCGTTTGGGGACTAGTCAAGCTCGTGCTGGGTATTCGGGCAGCGGTGAAGTGGGTTGCTAGGGGTGTTCAAAGATTAGGAGGTGGAGGAGATACAAAGCAAGGGGATGCCATTATCGTAGCTGAAGAGAAGGGGGTGACGGTAGTTGTGACAGCGCCCTCGCCTATTGCAGATACAGGCAGGGATCACAAATCGTCTAGGTATTCTTAATTCAGGAATCTCTAGCCATTGCTTTCCTACTTGCTATCCAAGTCTTATGTACAATTTTGCATATATATATCATGTATTGTATTCATTCAGTCGACTAGTTACCATACATGTATTGGTTATCGAGCCTGAGGCACTGCACCAGACCGAACTGAACCTTCCTGACTTGACCAAGGATAAGGAGGCAGAGATATATGTGTGTCCCATCTTCCTGATTCCAATCGTTCACTGAGTAGTCGGTAGAGCTCGGCGTTTGAGATTTCATCTCCATTCCTCCCTGACTCGGACGCATGCGAACTATGTACCACCGAAGGCGCTACAGGTGCACCAGGTGTCATGGTAGTCAAGGCGGAGCGGGAGACCGGTCGACTTTGTGTATCAGGGAGACTCTCGATGGTCGCTGGTGGAATGGGGCTTTTGGTATCCGTGGATGTCGTATTGGTGTCGTGAAATGGCGTCGGTCTACCGAGTTGCCGCTTCCTTTCCCGCCTTTCCTGCCGGCGCAAGCATAGGAAAGCAACTGTACCTACCAGGCCGACCAAGGCACCACCCCCGACAGCTGCTCCGGCGATGGCTCCTGCCGAAGTTGCACTAGATCTTGACTGGCCGTTGGACCCACAATTACCGCCGTTAGATGAACCGCCTCCACTTGATGATTGTGTCAAAGGAATAGCAGCTGTGAGGACCGTAACTCCGCTGGTCTGTCCTGCGCCGTCAAAGGTAGTTGTTGGAGGCCCGATCCAAGATGTTCCGTACACATTACTACCAGCTGCCTGATCAACGACAGCGTGATACTTTGAGGACATGTAAATGAGAAGTAGCTATCTTGAGACGAGAGGCGCGTACCTGTACTGCGAGGTATGCCTCTACATATGACCGGAAGGAAGACGCGCCGTTCCGTTCGTACACGGCGGATAGACCACGAACAATATTCTCATCGCCTCGATCATCTTGACACAGGCAAAGCATTCATTAGCCTAATGGTAGCCTGGGCGATGCAACGACTCACACCATGCTGCAATAACTCCGTCAGCGTTCTGCCAGAGTGGATACCTAATGACGGTCGTCACCAGATCTTGGAGGAGTGGATGTAAGCCTCTAACTAGACGGCCCTGTAAATCAAGCAGGCCGTCTAACTAGACTTCGCGGGCGTACGTAGGCTTTGCGGTCTAGTTAGACAGGCAGTACAGTGAGAGATTAAAATATACGGAGTCAGCGCGGATTGAACAAAGAACCTAATACCTTACATAATGCTGATACCTAAGATCGGCAGCAATACCACTGCGTCACCGGTGTGTTGGAAGAACTAAGGTTTTATCCCCTAACCCTAACCGCGGGGGCGTTCCCCCCCCGCACCCCCCCCTTATATATATACCCAGCCCCTAACCCTTTTTGCGGGGGGTTTCACCCCCCCGCGCCCCCCTCTAACACCTAACCCCTAACCTAAGGAGAAGTGCTCCGCTTCGCTTCGCACTTTCCTCTGAGTGGGGGTGCAAACAGGTACAGGATACATGGCATAGTTGTTAATACGCTTGTTCTTCTTACTACTTGTTAGTAATCGACCGTCATGTCGGGTGTTCAAGTCTTTCTTGTTACTTACCTTTTTGTTATTAGTCACCTGATGTGATTACGGAAATGTGCCGTAAGCCTGTCTAACTAGACAGCAAGGCCCACAACCACCCGCCAAGTCTAGCTAGACGGCCTGGTTGATTTACAAGGCCGTCTAGTTAGAGGGGTACATCCTGTGTTGGATCTTGAGGTCTGAAAATATACAGTCGGAAAACAAAGTTGTCGAAGAATTGCATAGCTCACGTCTTTTGGGATGAAGAGTCTTGCGTGACAGATGCTAGAATTGACATCCCCTCGATTGCCAACCCAGAATTGTACGGGTTGATGAAGTCAATGGTTCCGCACGAGTCATTCTGGCGAGCGGATATCCCGTCTCGAACAAGACCTTCCTTGAAGTATAGATGACTTTGAATGAATTGCATCGAGTCAATTGCAGCGTCGCGATAGGTACTGTTCAATGTCACTTCCGCTAGAAGAGAGGAGAGGCTGAGAGTCAAAAGGGTAAGGGGGGTGCTCAAGTTCGATTTTTGAGGAAACCTACACGAAGAATGACCTATAGATCAACTCATTCTGTGAGTAAATGAACTTATGTGCAAGTTAGCTGAGAACGGACCCTGTTGAGATTGCCGCAATTTGAGGATCCTCAGTGCGGGTATACTGGAGTAAAATTTTAGGTTGACAATATGTCGGAGAGTGCTTAGTGCTCACCAAAAAGGTACCTCCTGCCATAGTAGCTTGTGTATTCGCTTGAGCTGCGCAATGTGTTTCAATATGGCGCGGAAGCGTTACAATAGTCCCGATGAAACGCACCATCGAGGCATTGTTTCTGAATTGGAAAGTTCTTGACACCTATCGATCCTGCGTTGACATCGCTGCTTGATAGGGTGTACGTTCTCCCAACATTCCAAACATTTTGAGCAATGGAGAGGAACGAGTCATCGTTATAGGCCTTGTGGGCATGAGCAGCGGCGTAACCATACGAGCTGTATGGGAAGATTAGCGGTTTTAGACAATTACATCCTGCGAGGATAACTCACAGCAGTTCGTCGACCTTGTCCGAAAGGTAGATTAGATGACACTGTCACAGGGATTCAAGGGAATAAACGACCGACTCTGGTATGGACATTAAGCAAGCTGTATTGCAGATAAACTGATAACGCACGGTGTATTACCGGATGTCCTGTCAGCAATGTTGGCCAAACCGAGAAATTCCTTCAGCTGGTCTCGATACTTTGTCTGCTTCGTGAAGGAATCCGATCTGGCCATTTGCGCGTAAAAGCTTCCTGCTACCCCGAATGCTGTATCTGGATATGAGAAACTCAGCCTCGCCTTGGTACACGGAACCGCAAATCACGCACTGATGAATTGCCCGTTTGTGAGGATCACCCTCGGAATGCGTGAGAAATAGAGACCCTAAAAGGGAATGAAGGAGAAAATACGGTGTTGATTCGACGAGTAAATACTTACAAGGAGAATCTACTTAAGTACTACTCAATGAAACAGGAGATATGGAACTGAATGATTAGTAACTAAGTAACTGAAAGAAACAAGTGTGAACTAAAAGACAGAAACAAGTGTGAGTCCGACTGTAACGCGTGTGAACTATGACAGCGGACCGGATCATGACACCATCCCCCCCTAGACCGAAGTGCATGGAAAGGGTGAGGTCGAGAAAGCTAAATGAGACGGTTAACAAGGAGGACGGTAGACTGTAAGTAAGGAAGAGTAACTATTGGCTCTAGTACAGCCTCACCAAACTCCACAAACCGTTTAAAATGGCCAAAAGAGAAATAAGAAATGATAAATAATTAAATTGAAGTCCAAGGCATAAAGAGATGAAGGGACCGTAGTGACCGAAGGGGGACCCGTGTATTAACCATGAGACTAACGCCTTCTTTGGCAAAGAACACAATCCGTGTATTGATGATGCAAACATGGCAGGAACCATGGCCCTACTTTAGCATGTTCCACCATGGACAAAGATAGAGGGTAGGATTGATCATTGAGGATAATCCGTCAATGTCAAAATGATAGAGTGTTAATGCAATAGATGGCCGTAGGATAGAGGTGATGAATAATGAAGGGTATATGAGTTAGAGAGAATGTGAGTGATGGAGATTATGCTGTAGAGGAGGTGGCAGAGGTAGCCTGACGTTGTTCGTAAAGCTGTTTGGCCTTTGCAGACATGTTGGGGCAGGAGGCAATCTTGTGACCAGATCCTCCACAGTATGTGCAAAGTCCAAGTTGAAAGCGGCGCAAACGTTCAGCATCAGTGAGGGGACCACGTGCTTTACTGGCAGCCAAGGCATCAATAACCATTGGTTCACCTAAAGGCAATGTGGTCTCAGAAGAGGATGTTGGAGGAGTAGCCTGAGAGGGGAGCAAGAGGTCGAAGTCGAAAGCTGATGTAAAATCCGACTGCAAGGCCTTTGTGTTGTCATAGCGCTTCTGATCTAGTTCCCGCTCATGAAGACTATTATCAATTTCAATGACCCAATCGATAAATGTCTTCAAAGTCGTGGGACGAGAACTTGCAGTGGCAAGTGCAATAGCATTTTTGACACGAAGTTTGAGATGGCGTTGGAAGAAATGGATTTTCGAAGCCTCTGTAACATCCAAATGCACAATATACTCCATGAATCTGGCAGCGTATTGAGCAGCAGAGCCAGTTTGGCGTAATTCGTCCAATTTGTGCTGAGCAGTGGCCACAAGGTTCGAATCTCCAAAGTGTTTGGAAAAAGCGGCAGTAAAGATGTCGAAACTGTCAAGGGATTCTGGGGAAAGTTTAAGAACAGCATTGTACCATTCCTTTGGGGTGCCAGGACCTAGGTAAGTGGACATGTAAACACACTTGTCCTTGTCCGTGACGTAGGAATGTCGGAGGAGGTAGAGTGTGTCCTTGATTTCCTGAAGGAATCCAACAACCTGAGTTGCCTTTCCCGTAAAAATAGCTGGTTCCTTGAACTTCAGGGCGGATTTACTACCCTTTGTAACCTGCTTGGCAAGGGAGTGGAGAGTTTCGGTAGTCGCATCCTGAGTTGCCTTTATCCCATCAAGGGATTCCCCGAGCTTGACCATATTTTGCATCATAGTCATTAGCTGGGCCCATGAGACAGGAGGAAGTTCTTCGTCGGCAAGCATGATGTGATCGGATGTCGATTAAGGTACAGAGTGATGGGACGGAAAAAGAAATGATGATAATGAGTGGGCGAAAGTTGGTGTATTGGTTGAGGATAATGAGAAGGAAAGATTAGTCGGCAGAGAGTAAGTTAATCAGTCAGCGTCGACGACGTTGATTGACGGTTGGCGGTCGAATCAAACTGTGAGGATCACCCTCGGAATGCGTGAGAAATAGAGACCCTAAAAGGGAATGAAGGAGAAAATACGGTGTTGATTCGACGAGTAAATACTTACAAGGAGAATCTACTTAAGTACTACTCAATGAAACAGGAGATATGGAACTGAATGATTAGTAACTAAGTAACTGAAAGAAACAAGTGTGAACTAAAAGACAGAAACAAGTGTGAGTCCGACTGTAACGCGTGTGAACTATGACAGCGGACCGGATCATGACACCACTGTGAGGATCACCCTCGGAATGCGTGGGAAAAGAGACCCCTAAAGGAAGCAAGGGAGAAAATACTGTGTTGATTCGACGAGTAAATACTTACAAGGAGAATCTACTTAAGTACTACTCAATGAAACAGGAGATATGGAACTGAATGATTAGTAACTAAGTAACTGAAAGAAACAAGTGTGAACTAAAAGACAGAAACAAGTGTGAGTCCGACTGTAACGCCCGTTGGACTGTAGCATGGACGCGCCCTTCTCCATCGCAGCGCCGACGACCTTGATTCGGTCCTCAGTCGAGTCGATAACTGCTGATTTCTTGACAACAATCAGACGTGATTCGACTCAGAGAGTAAAGGGACGTACCCGCCAGGATGAAGGGACTGTATAGTCTTGAGCATTTGAGACACCGAACCACAGGAATGCGAAAAGAGTCCATATGTAGAAAGAGTGAGCTAGCATGACAACCTTGGGAGAGTGCGAGTTTGTCATGATCATTGGTACATACTGCACTATTATATGACCCACGGCGTCAACCAAAAGATGATTATCAGAAAAGACCATATGACACGTCCGATTAGGACTACTGGGGTATTTCGATTGATTCGGATAGCCTGTGACCTGTGACCTCGCCATCCGGATTTTGAGGTTCGGATGGGGCGCTGGCGGTCTGTGACCGCCGAAAAATTTCGGATTTGGCGCCCAGAACCTGCCAAATCTGGACGAAAATTGGGCGCTTTTCGGAGGTCACATTCCGAGGCAATTCGGACAGGCCTTCCGCGGCCTGTAACCATCCGAATCAATCGAACTACCCCAGTAATGGTTCTGCAAACCGTTGATTGGGAAATGCAGCTAGAAACAATCGCAGGATTTGAAAAGTGAAGAATCGTTCAGCCTCAAGTCTTGTTAAGAGTATGGAGAGACTCTGGTTGGCAAAGGCGATGGTCATGGTGGATTGCAGCAAGGCACAAATCGAAACAATACACGTGTGACGATTTCTCGAGCTTGTTTCCCACATTCCTCATCAACCAATCATAACCATCCCGCCACTCGCTGACGAATCGTCTTGTATAGGATGCAGTGAGTTATTTACCCAGACTCTTAATATCCAGCTATAACTTACTGTGGGATCACTAATACATTCTTTTTCGTATACTGGAAATTAATATATAGCATACATATACAACGTCGGTATAAATCTCTGTGGACCGTTGTTCCGAAATGAAACCAAGGCAGTTTGTATCAAGTTTGTAACGGCATCCAAGTTCTCTTTACACGCTTCGGATCTGGATACCCAGGCGATGGTTCTGCAACCGGCGGACATCTGTCAATGGTACGCCACCACAAATCCCGGCGCCCGCTCTCGGAACATTTTCTGATGCTTTGGCACAAACCAGTAGACATCATAATGGGTATCGCGCAATTCTAATATAGAAGATTCGACACAATCTGGAATAAACGACATCATTGGGTTGTTATTCTGTGGCGATTCCGTCTTGTTGATGTTCGGAAAGTTCAACTTACCTTACTTCCAGACGCACCCGCCATAACGGAGAGGGCGTAACGTTCTGCGATTCCGCCGGAAGAAGACGGGACAGAACGATAGCAGGAACATTAAAGATTTGAGCTCTATGCATTGAATGATAAAAATTAGGAAGCTAGGTCCCATGTAGAGCATTCAGCCTTTATCAGGTCATAGAAGATGCAAAAGGTTCACCAAACTGTTGATGCACGGCCCAGGAACCATTACGTTGCTAACGAAAAAGAAACAAGGTTGCACGCACTGCAGAACATTCCAATGTGCGGGTTGCGATGAAAATGTCCGCGAGAATCAAGGCCTTGACCCAAGTGATTGATCGAGTAGTGATCGAGAACGATTTCCATGTGCACCGAAGGACATATATACCATTACAGTACTATTACAGTAAATAAATACGACAACACGATAGCCAAAGGACATACACGAGAGATAGCAAAGAGGGGAGCGCTGAAGCAGTCGATGGGCGAAAGCAAAGCCTAGACATGTGGATGATGCTGCGCGGAGACAACGTTCCTGCGTGTTCTCCACGTAAGATAACCGAAACAAATTACGTCCTTGATGAACTGAACGGCTTTCACCAGGAAGCCAAGGAAGCCAAAACCCGATACGCCAATCGCCACCCCAAGGCAGAATAAGAAGGCAAGGACCATCTCCAATGCGTAGGCAGCAATAACGAGGATTGCAAGGAAGGATAAGGTAGAAATCATCGTACAGATAGCAGGCATGCGTGCTGAAATTGCAAAGGAAACGTAGGTATTGTGCATATCTAATGCCCGCACCTGAAGAATAAGCTAATGAGCCTAGTGTCCTGCATAGACGCGGATCCTTACCATGAAGACTTCGATAGCTATCGGGAACACATACTGTTCACCACAGCCATACCAGAGTATGTTCCATACTACACAGGCTAATCCAGTAGCCACGGAACTACAAAAGAGCGCTAGAAGTGGGCGCAGCGTCTCATATGCCTTATTCAGTAAGGAGTCATGCGTGATCGCCAAGAGCGCGCCTAGAACACTGGAACCTTATTGAGTCCTTTGTGTGTTTAGATTCAAAGACGGGTACTTACGCGGCAAGACCGAGCAAGACCTGCCCACTGACACGCCACTCTTTGGTAACGCGCTCGTATAAGAGCTCGGCTTGCTGTTTGCTTTCCTCGTTTTTGAATGTACACTTGGTCGACCCTGGCCTAAACATGACTGGAAGGTAACGCGAAAAGGTGTATGTAGGTTGACTGGTGTCTTGTGAAGCCAGCGGGTGAGAAAAGATAAGGAATTTGGCGATCCTGCATAGATGACCATATACGGTGAGCTTGCATAAGCTACCTTCTAGGTGGCTAAGGAACTCTCCGAATCCTTCATCGATCGATGGTTCACTTCCCGTATGTATCGGAAGGATCGGATGAAGGAGTGCGAAGATTCCTATCAGCGACACATTCTGAAGCCCGTGTTCTTGTCCCTCTTCCCAGTCGCTAGCAGTCTCGGGTTGTAGCCAGTCTTCATCTTCATCTTCATCTTCTGTGTAGTCGTTGAATTCGTCATCGGAGTTGACCAGATAGCCTCGATACTTCTTGCGCTTTCGAAGTGTAGTTTCCTTAGACGTAATGCTAGTCGTTTCATTATCGGAAGTATTGGGAAGCGATTCGGTCGAGCCAGGCGTGTTTGAATCTGTAGTAGGTTATCAGCATTCAGTGGACAACGTCGCCGTTCTAAACACTGACATATTCGGGGGATTTGGGGTGTAGTGCATGTCTCTTCTTTCAGCTGGTAAAGGTATTCTTCGTATCTGTCTTCAGGGAGCCACTCGCATCCTATGGAAATGTTAGAGCTTGAATAAAGATAGTTGGATAGTGAAACGCACCGTGATGGCCCATTCTCGCACAGCTCCGTCTTCGCTGCAGTTGGGCGCATAGAAAGGAAAGCCCATTGCTCGAAGTCCCCCGCCGAACGACATTTCCCCTTCTACTTTTTATCACTGGGTCTATCCTAAGCTGAAGATGCCCTGTCGGAGCAAAGTACTGAGTCAGGGCAGGAATATGGACATGATCAAACTGGAAAGTACCTGACGAAGCCCTCTCAAGTTTGAATAACTCGTCGACGGTGTAGGAACAAGACCCTGAAATAATGTTCTTGGATCTTCTAGAGTTCTTGCGTTTGCGAGGTCGAATGTACACTTCCACTCGTATTCTCCAAGATCGTTCGATAGCCGATGGCCTGAAAGACCAATCCAGTCAGGTAGTGCTAAGACAATGCGAACAGATTCACACGCACATCTCTAGACGATTCATGCGGTTGCAATTTTGCCCGTCTACTCCAAGACTCGTTTCTACCTCTCTGAACCATTTTGTATCCTCGGCCGATTCCAAGACCATCCGGACATGCTGTCTAAGCGATTTGCCCCCATTTAGGTGCTCGATACCTTTGATTCGGAGTACTGCACGTGAATCAGTTGAGTATATTCTCGAAAGAAATAGGGGATTCAGGTGTACTCACTGGTGATTAGCCAAGTGTCGATATGGCTGTTGCGCGCTGTTCAGGAAACGAGGGTCGGAAAGGCGAATAATCCAACTCACTGTGTGTCATCGTTCATATCGTCGTTGAGTGGGGATGTACGAGTCGCGAGGAGTTGAGAATATATGGATGGCAAAAGTCACGCAAAGAAGCGTCGGGCACTACCGTACTTTCTCCTCTTGGAACAAGGAAGAGCGCAACTTTGTTGATTCTGACCCGAGTAACTGTGTAACCTTGTTGTTGCCCTGGGGACCTTGTTCAGTAACAAAGGTAATACTCAATGACATGATCTACGTACCTATCAATAGGCTATTGACGCGTGTAGGCGTTGTTCAACCAGCAATGGTTCAAGGGATTCATTTCGGTAGTTTCGACAGGTGGGAACCTTGTTGCGCGATTGGCCGGAGTCGTAGTCGTCATGATAGAGTAATTGACGGTGGACCCAAAATTTTTGATGCATAGTGTAGCAGGCAAGCCACCTAAGAGCGCATTTCGGTGACCGTTTGGAGTGTCATGGGCGAAGAGAAAAGAGGCTGATTGATGGCTGTGCAGTTCGGGTCGGAGTAGACGTCGGAGTTTGGATGTTATGCTTATCTCCGAGATGTGGTAACCTTATCCCTTCTGATCCCGACCGCCATATTGCCATGCATGTCTCTTGTAGGCTCGTAAAGATGATTCGCTAGCTACTCATTCTTCCCTCATCCCTAAACCAATTCAGGATATAACTACCGTGTAATTTCGGAAATCTAATGTTCAACACCCAGAAAAATAGCTATTTGTCGCAACGTCTGTGCAAAGACCCTGGGCCGAGCATTCAAGAAGGTCTCTCAAAGGTATAAATAGAAACTTTTAGACTGCAAGTCCGCGCCGATTCCCTCTCATACCCTAGCACTCCAAAATAACGGTAAGCAACTCTACTTTTGAACTACTCAGCCAACGCTAACAAGAATCTCAGATGAGTGCAGTATTGCCGAAGAAACTCTCGGTTGAATTATGGGACCGTATCTTCTCCATGTTCAACCACAAAGACCTATTTCACCTTTGTTTGACATGCAGATTATTCCAACCAATTGCGGCGAAAAGGCTATACAAAGACGTGTTCCTGAGTCGATTCTCCACTCATGAAATCAAGTTCCTTCACACAATTCAATGCAAAGGATCAGGACTCTCCAAAATGGTTTTGAGATTTTCGACGTTGGAACAGTGAGTCTCCCTTTGCGTTGTGAGTTTATGTATTCTCACATGCATTGTACATAATAAGTATATCGCTCAGCGGCGACAGTTCAAGAACCACTTTCGGTTTCATTCGACTCATGAACAGAGCTCTTCGGTGCATGAATAACCTGCAAATACTGAAGCTGTCAGCCGACAATGATGCCATGGACGAGGTCACATCTTTACATGCCGCCGCAGAGCGCTTCGGAATCATGTTCAATGGCGTCGTACTTCCTCACCTGACGCATGCATATTTGGATGTTCCGATGAGCCAGGAGGTTGTTGAATTCGTGCACAGACACCAAGATCATCTCCTTGTATTATCCCTTGACACACTAGGCGAGGGGCGGGGAAACAACAGTCTCCTCGAAAGAGATATGCACCTCTCGTCTCTTCTTGCGGTCCATGCTACCTCTGACATCATCTCTATTGTTGTGTCGTCGTGGTTGTTTCCGCGCGTAGAGAGAATATCAATCAATCGCTTTGATAATTCCAGCGATTACGTCGGCGTCCTTAATACCGTTACAACTCTCGACTCTTCGCAGGACGCAAGACTTGCTCTGGATCTCTACCGGAAAGGGTGGAACGTAGAACTGATCGAAGCAGTATCGAGTCGAGTAGAATGGATAACAGAAGTGAACTTTGTTTGTCTCGGTGGAACCGATGACTTGGAGCCTATCAACATGGTAATCCCTGTCTTTTTGTTCTTGAATTCGTCTGATTGATTTGTATTCAGGAAGTTGTATTGGATGCCAGACGTTGTCTAGCCAGGTTTTTCAACCTTCGGTCCTTCCAGTGGTATAATGATCTGGAATATGATCCACCAGAGTTCTTTTCCATGGACAAAGCGTACGAGATCGTAGCCATCTTCGGGGAGACATGTCCATCTCTTCAATACTGTCAAATACCCTGTAAGTTACAGTCCTATTTCAATTGAGTAATCCACTGAACCGCGGTCCAAGATAGTCCATTATGGAGGAAAATCAAGGATATATGGATTCCATGTGAAGAAATGGAGTCCGAGATATTCCTGGACGATACACGTCCATGTGAGTGGATGTTGGAGCAACTCGCAGCAAATAGCTTTCCAAAATGCAAGGAATTGGTGGCATATATCGAAGGCGCCACGGAGAAATTACCTGAAGCCAAGGAGGTGATACGACGATTCAGAACTAGGCCGGTCGAGCCTCTGGGTAACGACAAGAGACGACGCGCTGCAGAACATTTGATGAGACTCGGAGAGAAGGCCGGAATATGGTCGTTTAACTGTTGGCTTGAGGAGTGCAACTACTCGGACGATGAATGAGACCGTCCTCAGGGTCAAGGCTTCGTGTCTCGTTAGATCTAGAAGAGTATATATGCGTAACCGACGCTGTTTTATATACGAGCAAGTTGAAGTTGAACTGGTGGACCTTGTCATGTGGCTTGTTCTCGGAATGATCCGAAATCAAGATGGCATGTATTCCTGCGTGTTCTTTGTTCTTTGTTCTTTGTTCTTTCGTCTCACCAATGGCGGCAGTGAGTAGCACCATAGACACGGGCAACTGCGAAGGTAAGGCAGAAATCTTGTCGTGTTTGTTCCCGGTGCTTAAGCAGCCCTAGCCATACTCAATTGTAGGCAGAGAGTCGACCTAATCGTTGAAACGGCAGATGGCAAGCAGCTCGGTGCGCACAAAGAGACACTCCATTTGCTCAGCCCGGGTCTCATCGAGCACCATCATCAAGAAAACAGTCTTACAGTGCCGCATAGTAGCAGAGTAATTCTGCTATTTTTGAAGTACTCGCATTACGATGAATACCCAGACCTCTCGGTGTATGGAATCGACGTTGTAGTAGAGCTGTTGGAAGTAGCGGAGTACTACGAGAATCACTTTGCCGTAGCTTCATGCAGGGCTGCATTGAGGTGAAGCACACGAACTTTATTCTTTCCGATGCTGACGATAGGGCTCAAAGCCATTTTGCGTGGATCGATCCAGAAAATGCGATCAAAGTCATGCCACACATCCTGAACGTTCGCCAAAGCACCCCTTGAATAGATCATTTGCTTCGTTTCACAATGGATATGCCCGATGATGCTGTTGCAAACACTGCTCGGTAGACTCACAGCTATTCGTGTGCTACGTAAGTGTCAGAAGGACACTCTTAGACCGATAAACGCTTAACAAACTATAGTACATCTATCGAGACAAGTGGAAGAACCATATGATCAAATACAAGAAAGCAGTTGTTCCGACATTTTCGATGGATTGTTGGGGCAAAAAAGAGGTGAATGCGGTTAAATATCTCCAGGGTTTAATGGAGTACACGAAGGTACCTACTCTTGGGAGCATCGACGCTGCCAGGAAGTCAGCTGAAGGACAGTATGGGAACTTCCAGTTCAGTACCGATTCAGAAGTGTCTAAGTGGCTCGGGAAGATTAAGGAAATCGTTCAGAGCGAGCCCGTGTGGGAGGAAGTACGGCGTCAGTGCATGGTATCGCGGCGTTGGAAGTAGAGTTGCTTTCATATAGATACAGTCGCAATATCCAATAATGTACAATCCTATTCAATTGTCATAATGCAGCATCATATCTTGGGGGCAAATCGATTACTAGTGTACTACCAGTTTCCGAAGGTGTCGATAAACCTGCATTCGGCCGCCAGCCGCTATCATCATGAATAACAAACCGAGGCTCCCTCCGCTGACGGGTCTCGTCTTGGACCTGTCTTTCAGAGGATTGTTCGGTGGGTATTTCTTGGCGACTGACCGGTGCGCCAGAACCTCGAGCCTTGTGTCTCCTTTTTAGTGACAAGTCCAGTGGCTCCATGTACGCGAAGAGATCCCGATTAGGATCCCTAGTGCTCCGCCTACGGCGGCAATACCAAAACAACACGGAAACAACAAGTAGTAGTGCTATAAGTGAGCCGGAGATCGCGCCACCGAGTGTACTGGCGCTTGGACGACGCGACGATGTGGTCTCATTAGTCTGAGATTCATCACTAGGTTTCCCCAGAGAAGCTGATTCTGTGACAGAATTATTCGGTACCTGAGGAAGGGAGAGACCACTCGTTTGTGGACCATTGGAGCTTGGTGAAACAGGTTTCGATTCTGATGAGATAGTAGCACTATCCGTTGCGGTGGTTTCTCTTTGGCTTGTATTCGTAGGAGTGACAGTAGCTGACGAAGAATCGGGAGACGTAGTAGGATCAGTAGTACTCCTATCTCAGTCTCGTTAGATCCGAGTCTGTTACATTCAAAACACCACATACGGAGGAGAAATAGCACTTGTAGATGAGGTGGGAATAGTTGTTTGACCTTCGGATAGGAACTGAATGCGGGTTTTGAACTGCCAAGCTTCTTCGACTCTGAATCGCACATTATTGAAATGTCAATAATGTGAGCCATGTAATGAAAACTGTTAGAGCTCACCCGATAGCATCAGCCTGCAATACAGCCTCCCTGACCAAGCAAGCAGACATAAGAATCTAGAAGAAACAAGAGTGGAGAACAGACTCACCCCGACAACTCTGACGATCCTTGAAACCCAACGATGACAGGAGAGGTTACGTTGTCTGAAAGAGTGACATTTCCTAGAATATCTTTGTGTCCGTCGCGCGGACTGAGGAGCAACCTGAACTCAGGTTCCTCTGTTTTACGAAAGAAATCCACAGTGAAGACCATGATATCGTTGGTGGGTGTGATCATCTTGGGATTGACATCATCCAACCTCAGGCCACGGACAAAGGCACACAGATAGCTATAGACCAAGGCCGATAAGTCAGTCGATATACGCAGAGGTACAAAACAATGAATACTCACAATATCAGGAATGCCATTAGATGCATTCATCTTCAAACACAGAGCTGTCCCTTATATGCAATCCGGGGAACACTGAATAGCATCATCCAATGCTGTTCCCCCAATCTACATCAAAGATCAACGGGAACTAGTGCTGAGTTTTGTGTACGTTGGGAAGGGACCACTGGCAGTAGGCTTAATAGATGAGAACGTTGAGTAACGCTTCTGGCGGTGAGTACCCATTAGGATGCGCGTTGTGGATGAGGTCTTCAAGTATAAGGCGTGATAAGACTTACCGAAGATAGAAATATATATATCTGATGATAGAGCATGCGGAGCAGTGCATAGCGATGAGATCAAAAGAAGACTAACCAATGATGATCATTCAAACGGCTGCAGTATGCTGGATATGAGTTCTATCAATCAGATAGCAGCGGGGTTTGTGCGGAAATTCGTTACAGTCGCCTGTTCCATGAGACCAATTCTGCGTGATGGTTGATGAACTCCCATGGTGGCTTGGGCCGCACGTTCCCTTCGTGCCGAGCTCCTTGAGTTCTTGAGGTACTGCCTCCGTGTAATTGTGCGTCGAAAAAGGGAGTGTATTAACAGAATATGAGATCCTCGGTTACACATATATTAAAAAACGAATCCGTATACTATCTGTTCTTAATAGATCAGCGCGTCTGAATGGCGGAAGAAAGTACCGGGAAAAATACCTCTATACCATACATATCACCGAGTACCGGCTAAATAGTAACGCAACCTACGGCTCATTCTTCGAGTTTGTCGACCATGTCTTGGTGGTCTGCACAAAGACCGATCGCCCGAGATCGTGTTGAATTTCCCTCAATTCCGTTCCTCGAGGCGGCATGAATGTTCTCTGAACCGGCGGTTTCCGATAATCCGACATGCCTAACGCAGAGCGTAAGATGATTAAAATGAATATGATTCCCTAGAGAAGCATGATTATGGCGAAACACGCTTAGAGTATATAGTACTCACGATAAGTTGTGTGTCCTTAGTTGATCGACGGGGTTGTGAGCGTTAGTGGACGGATAAGGTACAAATAATAACTCACCGCATCATAAACAACGTACTGAGCGAAGCTCTTGCAAAGGTAGAGAACGATCATTACGATCAAAGCTACCATCTGTATGGCGCCGGACTCGATCACGGTTACCATTATTGTCAGTGTCCGGCGATCCTTTGTACCGGTGGAGAACATGGCAGCCTGGCGATGTTTATACCAGATGCGAGCTGCTATCAAACCTGTAGATATTTTTTTAGTGATGCAGACGGACATAGCTTAAAGGTAGGCGAACTTGTGCTACCCAGATTTCGATGCAAGCGTAAACACTAAGAAAAGGACGGTCCATGTATTGTATTGAGAGGCGAAAATAAGATCTTGGTCTTTTGCGTGAGTTATTAGTTCCATGATACGTGCACCCGTTACTGTTATGGATGGTCAGTGTTAAGGTTGACGTAGGGGTATTCAGATTACTGTACCTGCGCTCCCGAGGAGAAATACGGCAAGAATACCTCCTACACGTTTGTCGTTACTCCAAACAACATACGCACGATATAGCTGCTCTCTCCGTTAGTATTAATCAACGCGAGAGTACGGCACTCACCCAGAATCCATCGGCGACGAGCGTTTGTAGGTAATAGATAAGTGTCTTCGCCAGGTGCGAGTTTTCCTTCAAGACTAGGAAGACTTCACTCGGTGCTTGAATCCCTTGTTGGTAAACGAAGGCGTTGAGAGCTCGAAACATGTCGACGCAGAGGTGCTATCACTAGAGTTAGCATTGTTTTTCATGCGACGCGGAGAGTAACTTACGGCGGTTCCCAGAAGGAACATGAGTAAGACTACCGAGGATATGGCGAGATGGGTTCTAATGCTTGATCGTGATGTGACGGAGTGAATACTGCTGTTTGGTTGTAAGACGATGAAGAGGTAAAAGCCGGAAAGTAATAGCAAGATGCCTGTATTCGATAGGAATATGAGTATCTTGTTAAATTGAGCATGCAAGCCAAAGCGTACGTACCGTATAGGATGCCTTCGATGAGAAGAGCAATGAGACTGATAGTATCTGGACGAACTGCCATGACGGGAAAGTAAGCAAGCTGCACGGGGAGAGGCGTCAGTGTTTTAAATATATACGTACGCAGAGTCGGAGGCGGGATTGATCAGAGGTAGCTCATCAGTTCGGCGAGGTACCATCAATACTTGTGTCTTTGCCAACCAGTGCCTCCGTCTTCCAACTATTTCAACCGTTATAACTCTCGCAGAATGACATTCAGTTGCAGGTGTCGTCTCTTGAACATGAGCTACGTTGGTGCTTGGAGTTGACGTGGATTGAAGGTGTAGAGAGATAACGAAAGCCGACCAAGTGAACTATGAGAACCCAAAAAAGTTATCAGTCCGCTGTCTTGGTTCAAAGTGTACGCTTTGCCGCAACCCACTGATTTATTCGACCGGTTTGATGGTTCCTTGTTCTTGCCTTGTTCAAGCTACTTTTCATTTTGACGTCGCCATATACGAAGGTGGCGTGCTGTACAACATGAGAATCAGTTGACAGATCATGCATGGGCTGAAACTCACCTTCAGTGAAATCCCCGAGGCGTTTCGTGACGGTTCCGAGTCAAGGGAGTTGCACCAGCGCTAAAGTCTAACGCCAACCGAGCAAACATTATACAAATAAAAACCACGTGTGTCAACGTCACATGGCTCTGTTCTCGGTGTTCGCGTCTAGATCTTGGTTAATGATCTCCTGCTCTCTTCACCTATCTGTCTTTGCTCCTGAAAGTCATTCAACCGCAGCAAAAACTCATCTTC
The DNA here is from genome assembly GCA_037176845.1 of Paramarasmius palmivorus. Classification (NCBI taxonomy): domain Eukaryota; kingdom Fungi; phylum Basidiomycota; class Agaricomycetes; order Agaricales; family Marasmiaceae; genus Paramarasmius; species Paramarasmius palmivorus. The sequence continues at coordinate 133,663 of JAYKXP010000109.1, forward strand.
GCCAACCATTCCCTGCCTAGGAAATCACAAATGAACCAAGACATCCCTCCGCAAGGGGCTGAAGAGGATTAGGCGTGGTCAACCGAGTGGCAAAGTCAATGGAAAAGGTACGTTGGCTCCCCTTCCTTTCGATACCTGCCTTCACTGATGTTGCTCTTCAGACTGTAATCGGTGTTGCCCTTTCTTTGATTACTCCACGGGTTTGGTGTTATCATTGGACAGGCTGGTAAGGTCTCGATGCTACTTTACTGTCCAATTTCCATCTGACCTTTCCACTGATTTACTAGTTAACGAGCTCGCTGTGGAGTGTTATAGTCATGCTGGATCTGCTCACTACAGCAAGGATACCAGGAGCCAGGGTTAGTCCAGCTAGTCCGAGTCTCATTCCTCCATGCTGTTGACGTTGTAGTATCCCCTGCAGTCAGACTCGGAGATTCTATCCTCTCACCTCCTTCCACCTGCCGCCGCTCCCCCCGAAGTTAACACACGTCACACTACTACAACATACGTTCGCCATTCTGCATCAACTACGCGCCAGCTACAACACCACCTTGTCAGCAGCCCTCTAGGCCGTCCTAGACGATCTTTTTATGGCTCTCCCATCTCACCTTAGCCCGAATTCTCATCCAGCCCCGTGTCCTACGATAATCGTGGACTGGAAAGTGGTCATGATCGGAAACGACCCTTCAACATCATCGCACGGAAGACCCTTTTATGGCTAATCACTCGCGAGAGCGTACACCATCTTCCAATAGGAAATACCCGAGGGAGCGTGTAGAGTTTTGGATAAGCTCGGCACCTTTACGTTCCCTGATTCATCCATCGTCACCACATATCCTGCATCTTCCAAGTACAGTATGCGCCAGCATTCGTATTGCCTCGCCAGTGCACACCGAAGAATCCTTGTACGGATGTCTCGTAACCAAAACTGGGACCGTTAGTGTTATAGGGCCATTGTGTCGAGAGTTGGGAAAGGGCAGAGTGAGTCTGAAGGAGGCTATCCCGAGCTGGAGGTACGAGGAGTTACTTCGTTTGATCCTTGCCTACTTACTCACTTCCGATAGATATGAACGTTTACACGCTCGTGACCTGAGCCACCTCATGTTCATGCTCTACCCTGTCGTCATCGCTCTCGGTTTATGCCACCACGTCAATGTCGACACTTAGTGGTTCCGGCGGCTAGAGTCCGGAAGCGACTGAAACGCCAGAGGGATACGAGATTGGCTTTGGTTAAGAGTTCAATATATTCACCCTTCGGTACTTTTACAAGTGGAGTTCCGAACATAGGCTGCCCTGAACCCATGTTATCATAGACATATCGTAATCAGGAGACATCTTTCTTGTAACTCTTCCTTCGCCTACGACCGCCAACTTTACCCAAGGGTCCTCGCTCCCCTGACAGCTGCGCCGAAATCCACTGAATATGACCTTTCCCAAGCCTATGAAAACCTAAAAGATGCTTAGCAGCCGCTAAGTCGACCGTAGAACGAAGTTGGCGCACCTTTGCCTCGAAAGTCAAAGCTACGGAGCGACCGGCACCAGCGACCACATTCTGTGTGTCCGTGATATTGCAGGAGCTCGTTGGGGTACGTGTAGGGCTGCTTTAGCCATCTATCCGCCGGTCGTAGCGTATTGGAAAGTTGTCGAAATAGGAGGTAGGTTGGAGGTACATGTGGCGAGGATGCTATGGAGCGGGATGTGTTCTAGGTCGCGGAAGATGGCCGGTGAAGAGTCTAGAGGGGTAGTGAGAGCGTATTTAGCGCACGAAAATGATGTCTATGGGGCAATTACATTTTGTGTGTCAGTAGCTTGCGTTGGTGACGCAGTGGAAGCTACCATGACACTGGATGGGCAAGGAGATTAGAAAGCAAAGACAATGCGAGGTATGGGCGCATACCGGTGTAATCGACCCTTTCGAGCCTCCAATGTCGTCGCCTTTGCCAGAGGTTGCGAGTCAAGGGTTGGTACAGTAAACGTCGAATTACGGAACGTTCAGCGAGTTCGCGTCGGAGAGCACTGACGAGGGCGTTTCCTTATCATAATATACGTTGACAGTTCGTAGAGTGAGGTTCTCTATAGGTCGGCCGTTGTTAAGATAGCGGGGAAAGTGATAGGTCTGCCGGATCTGCACAGGACGTGTGTTATGGGTTGACAAGGTCGTACTGTGTTGACTATGCCGTGTCTTGGGGAGGACACTATGTAGCTAGGTTAGTAATGTGTCAAAATTAAAGATGAAGAGTACGCACCTTCCAACTTTACTAACCAGTACGAATTCTGCTACCCCAGAGCAGAGCACTAGAGTAGCTCCCTGGACGCAACGGGTTGGTGGTTACAAGGGCCGAAAATAATACCAAAGACCGGGAGAGTAGTCCCAAAGCACGCCATGTCCAAAACCCCTTCTACATTAGCCCTATTGAAGCTGCTATGGCGCCTGGCCCTGCTGGTACATCAGCTTCAAAATCGGTCCGGCGGTTGTGATAGGCGATATGGAATGGGGAGAGCTATGATAATACAAGTCAGGTAGAGCAGTGAACGCAAGCTGAGGAACTTACAGTTAGAAAGGATGCACAAAACGAGAGGTAAGAGAACAAAAGTGGGGCGACGATGGACGTTTGTTGAAAGGAAGAACCACGTGGTGTGATGAAAATTTGGTCGCGGTTACGCGCTAACGCCGATAACGTTGAATCGGAACCATTCAGTCATCGACTCCCTTTCCTCCTTACCGAACTCACAATCACTCAAAATACCCAAAATGTTGGAGGTTACCGGGGAGGACTGGGACTGGAGAGGCTCGCAGGAGTATTCCGGGCTACTTAGTGAACAGATTCTCGCAGAACGGTACGTGGATTAGTGCCATCGTACTACTGGTCGATTGCTTATGGCTGCGACCCTCAGTTTTGCAGCTTTCGACTCCCTGAATACTTCGTTAAAATTTTACTAAGCACAAGCTATTGGTTAACCCGCCTCTCCCTGCTCCACACCGATCCATCGTCTGCGCCCTATTTACCGCTAACCGGACTTAGAGCCTTCCGATTGTTGCGTTCAGGCATCCCTGCCAGTCTATCCATCAGCGCAGTTGCGTTCATCAGTTATAAAAACACTGCGACGCCGCCATGTGTTGTGCCAACCAGCCCATACTATATCCGCTAGTGTCGACATGAAGCTATAGCCTGCCCTCGTACACACACCTCCTGAAGCGCTCTGTGAATCTACTGCACGGCCCATAACCCTTCTTCTGCAAGACTCGTACACGATGCCGGCCCCGAATAGACGAGGCTGACACGGCACGTCAGCTATTTCTGCCACGGAAATCGTCTCGGAAGGATCGACCTTTCAGCTCGTGGTATGGAAAACATGGGGAAGTGCGATTATCCTGAACGATTGGTGAGCACTCTCCAATCTTGTAGCATGATCTGTAGCTCACTCATTGATGAATCATACGCAGTACCTCAAGTTCTTACTCTAGCGCTGCGTACAACTGCACACAACGAGCTTCGCCATACGGGGTATGCCTCGATACCTTTGGAAACATGGAGACGCTGTCGACTGACTAGGTGCCTGTGCCGGCTCGCTCGGTCCCCTTCTCTGTGCTCGGGAAGCGCATGATAGTCCTCTGAAGGTTATGGTCGTTGATGGGAATGACAGTTCTGGGATTCTTCAAGCCGCATAACTTCGACAGCAAGGCCAGGTCCCCGATCCCCGCCACAGCCAAATATCGACCCCTCCAACTCCGAAACCACTGGAAGAGGCTCATCAGCGCATATCTCAAGTCTAGATACCTGTCTAGCACGCTTAATACTCATGTTTTCCCGCCAAGCAGGATCATTTCTCGATTAATCGGAGGATTCGCAGAGACAGTATCGAGGTTGTCACTCGATAGTCTACCATCTGGGGCTCTCGAGGTACGTACTGTCGTTCTCGGACACAGTATTGTGCTCATTGTCTTCCAGGGCATGATGTATAAGTGTTGGCGGATATCATGTAACGGAGAAGATAGCATTTATAGCTTGTGATTGATATAAACTTGCTCGAGGTGCTGAAATACCAATACACACCTGTTGTTATTAATCTGCTTGTGTACGCTCTAGTCTACTTACGCCTCACATATCGAGGTCAGCAGTATTTGCCAAAGGCGTTCGTGAGAAGGTATTAGGTGTTTGAGTTAACAAGGAGTGGCAACTTTGAAGAGAAACCATAGCCAGTATATATTCAGGAGCAGTGTTGTACAGGGCTGGGGGTAAAAGGAACGAGAAGAGAACATCCCCTGCGAGAAACATCTGCGAAAGTCACTTTAGCGCTGCGGTTCAATCACCGAAACATGGTACTTACCTTCGCTCAATCTACACCGGAGTCAAGGCGGAAATTAAGAGTTCACGCATCAACCTCGTGTCCGGTCTTCTGATATCACATCATGGCGAACGCGAGGTGATATGGCGGAAAGATTCGATTCAATTAATGGATCTGAAACAGCAAAGGATCTGTTAGAACATTCCAGTACAACGCAAGACATGCACCTCAACGACTTTCCATGTGAAGAGTTCCGCGTCAAGATCACATCCGTTGAGCCTGCGAGAAGGTGACTCGGAGTCAGCATGGCAGCGAGCTGATTCCTTAATGTATCGATAGACGAGATACGTGTTGGGTTCCTGTGGGATCTTCAGTTGAGTTGAGGATCGGTGAATAGCAAGTTTGGCGAGGCGGAACACTTGCCTGGAGACAATAGGCCGGATACCACAGCGTTGATATATACGACCTGCGAAGCGAATGGGTTCTTTGAGAGCGGCGTGATGTACTGGGAATGCTAGGATAGTTGTTAGGGCAGGCTCGTCGCTTAGAACTCTAAGAATACGCTTACCTCTGTAGCCACCCCAAACGATCATCCGATAAGGAAATACGTCTGACATACACCCAGAAAAGCCATTTCTCAACCTTATAGCGAGCTTGAAAACACTTAGCATGCAAGGAATCACCCATAAAATGAAGTCAACATACCTTCTCCTCGAAGGTCAGCCTACGGAACAGCCGGCATCGCCGACAACAACTAAGATAGCTCTAGAACTCGGGGAGCGCAATCTTCAATATGTAAGGCTGCTTTTGCGGTCTACCCGTTCGGTACAGCATATCGGGAATGTATTGAACTCTGATCACCAGTGGCAGCCCCGCTTATTCGGACAAGGAAATTCTAGAGGAAATTACAGTGGAAAGGAAGGTGAAAATTGAGCTTAAAGTATCACTAATTTGTGGCCTTTTCGGGCCCGAAAGATGGTCCTTTGCCTCTCGATATTCACGTGCTTTCAGGGCCGTGAAAAAGTATATTTCCAGCGCTGGAAAAGACAAAGGCCATGAAAAGCCATATTTCCTACGCTGAGTAAGACAAAGAGCTGGAAATACCATATTTCCAGCAGCGTTAAAGACCATGTTTCTGGGCGTCTGTGTTTTCCGGAGCAGGAAAAATGCTCTTTGACGCTCCGGGAAGCACGTGTAACCATCAACGCAAAACACGTGTGTTTGGACAGAGAAATTCCACATATCCAGTGCATTGAATACGTGTTTTCCTCTTTCCTTTTCGCATCGATTTCCTTCTCAATTTCCAGGTCCGAATAGTTGGCGCTGCCACTGGTGGATGTGGGTGGAGGGCAAGGCCGGCGGGAATGATATAGGCGGGGGGTATTCAGGGGTATTGAGCACGAGCAGTGAAGAATCTTGGGATGTATTAGAGCGTGTTTGGAGTAGAAAAGAAGGTGAAAGACGAACACTTGTCGGGTTGACATGGCTCGTGATTGACACGGTAGAAACTAGCACAACGCTGCATGAGCGGTAGAAAGGTTCAGAAAGCGAGCGATATGAAAGAGACGGGTAAGTACATGCCTATGAATTTGACGATCTCAAGCCCTGGGTCAGAGCCATGGTCTTTGCGAATAAGGGTTGGTTAACCACGGAACAACGAGTGGGTTTGCATCGAATCTGAGAGCGCTGAACAGGCTGTTTTCTTGTCGCGTTAGATGTTGTTGATTTGCTTGTTACGACTTTCTGGGTGACTTCGTCTAGGTAGCGAGAGGAGGAAGTAGAACTGCATGTCGCGTGCAGGGCAGGTATGGGTTCGCATGGGTTCTCGAGGTCGATCTGTGTTCGAGTTGGACATGGAGGCGACGAGGCTACAGCAATACATGAAAAATATGATCCAAGATCGTAGACGAGGAATACGCACCTTCAAAGCTTCAGACTTTATTGGCAAGAGAATTCTCATCCACCACCGCAGCCAACGTTGCACTACGGCTACCACGTCTGCTGTGGAACCTTTATCTTTGAATGGGGTAGGAATGGCATGATTCCCCGAGCGAATAGTATCCAAGGTTCTTCGAGTTCAACGGCTAGCGATGTTCTCTGCAGGAGCGTCAACGGGTGAATCAGGGCAGCGATCCACGAGTTGTAGAGGATGTGGTAGAATGGGATCTGTAACTGTGCTAGGTTAGCTAGAGTGGAGGGTACAAGCTAAATGACGGACAAGGTTTCAAAAAAAAAACACGAAGAGCCTACAGAACCCAAGTGGAACGATGGTGAAGGTTGTGGAAAAGGAACGAGAAAACCATGTGGTTTGGCGAAAAGAAATTTGTCCCCATAAGCGCCCAAGTTCCGATAACGTTCAACCACATTCATGATCATCAGCCAAAACGATTCAATTCCTTGCTCCCCACTCGCAACCCCTCGGCCAAGGTTGGAACAAGACAACGCAGCCTCCATCAACGGCTGTCCCACAGCACACTACCAAACTTTCAACATGCTCACCTCAACTTCTACCAAATAGGTTGACCGACTTCCTGTCCTTATCAAACTCGCAACAGAGATATCAAGGATATTGGGCAAAATTGAAGAGGACTAGAATGAGAGGGGCTTGAAGGACTTTCTGAGGCTACTTGGTGGATAATCACTGTACTCGCAGGACTTAGGCACGTGGCTTACTTCTATTAAGCTGGCAGTCTTTTACTTATGGCCGTAACATCCAACCTTCCAGCACTTGACTCTCAGGATGAGCCATCAAAGTGCTACTGGGGACTCTATACCACACTCTCCGCAAATCTCAACTTGCTGTCAGCTCCGCCGACATTCATCACTCCACACTATCCTTCATCTCCGCTCAATTTGGCCCCCAGACGCCATTATGACTCCGCCTCCCACTTCCTTCACCAGTAGCCATCCCATGCTAGCTCCACTACTGCCGTTTCCACAGAGAAGATCGCTCTTCTCAGGCATACCAGTGGTCGATACGCCATTCTCGCGGAATCAAGCACGGTGCGTCAAGGGCTTCCTGCGGGCTTTCTAGGCACGGGAAGGAGCAGTATCACAGGCACACGGGTGTATATTGGTGGGTGAAGATATTCTTCTTGTCAGATTACAAGTCTGACGCATCCTTCTCTAGGGTCGATTATACCCGCTGATATACCCCTGATAATCTGATGAAGGATATGGAACGTCGGCTGGGCCTTAGAGATGGGGTAGAATAACGGGAGGGTGTGTAGGATATGGAGGGTGTTTGTGAAGTGAGAAAGACGGTATATTTTCAAGATAACAAAACCAAATGTATATGTAGCTTTTTACACAGAATGACATATATGGGTCAATGTTTCCTCGTCCAATTCACTCCCACGAATATTTTGCTCTTTCTCAATCCTTTGGCACTGCAATTGGAACGCATATCTGCTTATGGTTCCACTGCTCATCAAAGTGCAAACTGTATTCCCCCCATTCAATGAACCCCTTTGTAGACGCTTCTTTCCCCCCATTTACAGCACCAGTCTTTATTCTAATCCTCCCCCCACTAACAATCTTTATCGGCATCTCTATCTCCGGTCCCAAAGATACCACCGGGGGAATGGGGTTCTGTTGCGGGGAATGAGCGAGAAAATGCGAGACTCAATATCCAACTTTACGCACCTTGTCCAGTTCCGCAACAATTTCCTCGTAGACATTTGATCCGCCGGCCATCTGAACAAAGACAGACATGTAGATGTTGTCGACTTCCCATTCCAGAGAATCAGGCTGGTCTTTGGGATTTGTCTTGGTGACTTTTCCAGTGAGTGCGGCATTGTATAGCATGATGTCGAAAAAGTCTTTGACAAGTATCACCTCCCTTTCGATGTCTTGAAGGCAAGATGCACCAAGCAATGCTTTTTGTATGAATTCAGAGTCGTGTTGGAGTTTCTCAGCCTGAAAACATTGTCAGAAAATGTCTCCTTGAATGTAAGGGAAGCTACCTGTTTATAACATCCTTCCCCAAAGTTCTGCTGAACTCCCCAAACCGTCTCGGAGAGATAATCAAAAGAATATAGCCAACGTAGCACATATCCCAGTAAAAACCTTTTCAGCTTTTGCTGAAGGCTCTGGTAGAGGGATAAGTCTTGACCCACACCCTGCCTTGGCCCCCATATCACATATTGACATAGATCAGATGAGAGGGCCTTTGGGAGTTCCTTGTTGGCCTTATCAAGGTGATCCATGGTGCATGTGATCATAGCTTCATACAAAATTGCTTCGTACTTCTTCATATCAATATACCAATGACCAGCCCGATCCTTGGAGGTCAAGTAATCATCGAATGATTTGTGGAGAAGTTGATACCTTTTGCTGCTCCTTCTGGTGAAAATTCCTAACTGGAATTCCTCGGTGATAAGGCTCCGGAGCTTTTGAAAGGTGCCGAGTATGTCTGGATTCGTTTCAGGGTCCACGTAGTTAGAAACGCCACAGAGCCTGGTGACAGTGCATCGTTTATCCGAAGAGCCCACCATGATCAAACCTAACGCTGTGCAGATATTCTGCTTGATATCATCGTCCCCCTGCTCATTCACGAGAGAGTCAAGGGCGGTCTTGTACAGAACCGTGAGTGCGTGTAAGGCGTTCTTGGGTGGCTCATTCTCTGTAAAGAGCTTCAGACGCTGTGCGACATTGTCTTTGATGAAGCCAATGACAGTGGCTGCCCAAATGAACAAGCCGCTGGCACGTTCTGCCAATTTCTTAGTGGCAGAGCTTTTGCGAGCGTCGTCCAGATTATTGAATGCTGGATCTCGGAAGGATACGGTAAGGAAGTAATTGATATCAGCTTTAGTCTCGTCTGAAGTGTGGTCGAGGGGGAAGTGATGGATGTGGTCATAGCCTTGCAAGTAACGTACAATGTCTTCCTCTGGTCGACTGGCTAGAACAAAGCGCAGGAATGGAAGTAATCGGAAGGCATTATGTGTGAAAAGCTCCAATAACTGTTTCCGGAAATTGGCTTCGGTTCGGTCTTCTCGTGAGCATTCATCAATTCCATCGACGAGGATGACGATGCGACCTTCTTTGGCAATCTCCTCGCTCAGACCTCTGAGAGGATTGATTAAAAGCTTTTGCACCTGTGTAGAGAGATCGGTGGTCTCGGCAATCTGGCGACTCCGCTCTACAACTTCTGCAATTGGCTTCCCAAATCGTTCATCAAAGTTTGCGAGCAGGAAAGCAAGGGCTTTGATAAATTCTCCAGCGTCGTTATATTCGCTTCGATCAAAACGGATGAAAGCGGCCAGGCGACTATTAAAGCCGAATGTTGATAAGGTGTTATGAAGGGTCCCGATCAAGGAGCTCTTGCCACAGCCAGCAATGCCAGAAATCCAGAGAACAGTCTCCTCTCCATGAAACGCCCAATCGAGTATCTTCCCAATCGACGCCCGGCGAGTGCCCAACATGCAATGTGATTTGGGTCGTAAAATGTTCCTGGATGGCTTCAGGATTCGGAGTGTCTGCTTTGTTTCTAACAAAAAGTGAGCATTCGATATAGGTCTAACGTGGCAAGGTCTTACGTAGTGACTCCAAGGTCCTTCGAATATCCAGCACGGCTACAGTTGTCACCTCAACTTGAGTGTTGAAAAACCGTTTCTGGAGCTCCTCAAAGGCACAATTGAAATCCTCTATTTTTGACGATGTTTTCCAGAAGTCCATAACCTGGGCTGATCAATTCATCAGGACAAAGACAAATCGTTTGCACACAGGAATACGCACAGAGAAGGCCTTTGACCATGTAATTTGAGAGGAACACGTAACATTCCTGTGACTGCTGCACTATCTCATCGAATAGCCCCGAAAAATCACCCTGCTCATTCAATGCATCCTTTTTAACTGCAATATCATATGTGGCAACCATGACACCATGCAGCGCAACTATTGCCTCGTTTTGCTCGTGTTTTGCCTTGATTACCTGGCGAAGATATTTTCAATGTGAATTGCGCTGTCAACTGAACATCAATGTAACTCACATCATAGATCTTAGACACGACGATGAAGGCGATGCGAGCACTTTCATGAATCTAGTACGCGTCAAAAATGTGACGAATAGTTATTTGGAATGGCTTACCTCTGAAAGATGGTCTAACGCTGTAATGATTACATCAGTGATCTGATAAATGCGCTGGCGATTTTCTGTTCGTCTCTTGAGCTTCTCCATCTCCGTCTCCAGCTCAACATCACCTTCCGCAACGGGTTGCTTGGAACCATTGTCGATAATGCGAGAATTACGGCCTCCTGCCTGCGATGCAGGGGTTTTGGAGGTCGAGGTCTCATCAAGTGCTCTGTCAACCTCATCGGGGGATTGTTGTAGTTCGGCTTGTATTCCTGGTGGAGCATCGCTGCCATCCACGGCGAGGCCTCTGGAATCATCGCTGGTGTCCGCAGTGGGATGACGTTCTGTCTGGGTGGCGGGGAATGCCGTGGTCGAGGGTGATGTTGAGGAACTTGACGAATCATCAAGTCTCGTGTCGACCTCAGCGGCGGATTGATCTATTTGATGGCGTAGTTCTGCCTGTATTGTGAGACGTTCCGTCACGGGCTCCACGCTGAGTTGAGTATCGTCTCCCTTCGTAACACACTCCTGAGAGTCGCTGTGAGGATCGCGCTGCTGTAAATCGACAATGGTTGAGAGTGTAACGGTAGGTGTGGATGAATCTAACGACAAAGCCGTGTGCTCCGTCTTTATCGATAGCTTGAAAAGGCAATTTCTGTACTTCTCCTTATGTATGAACATTTCCCTTTGAAGCTCTAAGGACAATTGTCATTAAAAGCAGTAGAAAGAGAGATTGTAGCACACCAGAATTGGAATCAGCGATAAATTCCCTGATTGGTATCTCAGTACTCGCTAAAAGCGTATTGATCCAGAATCTATGGTGACGATAAACCTGGAAGCCAAGTTTCGAGGGGTCTGCTTCCATTTGACTAAAATTAAAGATGTGTCAAATCGGACAGTCAATCCGCTGGCAAGGCGTTATGCAGAGAGACATACACAGTTAAATCCATCAGACATCCATCTTTCCCAATGCTTTCCGTGTCGGTGCGGTATTTCCTGTCCTTATATTCTTTCGGAACCCGAATGCTTATGATGAGTTTCTTCCTCCTGGATGCCGGTATTCCGACAATTTTGAGATCTGAAATGTATCAGCTAAACATAAGCCAAAGGAAAGCGTAGTACTCGCCTTTGATTGTGAACTTATGTGACTCGGCGTCTTTATCCCTACTACTAGTGGTAAGAACTGGTGAAAAATACAATGAATCAAGGCGTACCTTCCAGAAACTTGGGTCCTTTCTGTGAGCGACATCATAGGTAGCGGTGAAAGGACTGAGGAAAGAATGAATTTATGAGCTCTATTTATTTTCTGTGTGGTTTCCAGAACATGCCTTCACCATACATTGAGGAGCAGGACTCCACATGCTGCCGGTATGAACTCGTGGCCTACACGGCGTGGATGATCGAGTATTCACACTCTTGTACCTATGACCGCAATGACCTGTTCGGTAGAGAATTTGCATAGGGAGACACATTCTCTGCCGAGAGACGGTCATAATGCATTAGCAATGCGAAAATCGTGTTCATTGCGAGCTATACGCCCCCTTACAACGCTTCTACCGGAACTGTGACGGCGAAGCATTCTTCCGCACAAACGCCACCTAACACGCCTACGACGGGTGAAACTTGATCGATATGAGAGAAAGATATATAAGTAACCTGCGATGGGCATGCAACATGGTGGAGTCACCCTGTTTATAGGGTGCCAGTAAGCAAGACAAAGAATCCCTTCATTGTGGATCGACATGAAGGCTCAGATCAACGATTCAACGCGGATCATCAATGAACCATGCGAATAAGGTGTTTTATGGATTCTATGAACGTGTTAATGAAGCTTGACTTGAGAAGTACGGAATAGTGGGCCACGAACCATCTACATTGAGAACCTCACAGCAAGGTTGAGACCGCGCAGGTGAGGCAGGCTGCAGGCATAGCTAATGCGAAATCATCCGAATCCAAGTACCGGAAACATAACAGGCGGCAAATTGCATGGTCTACAGACATCAGTTTAGCAGAGCGGATTGGGCGACATACCCGATGTATGTATGTAGTTCCTGATTCAGAAGTCCACTTGCTGTAAATATGGTTCGCTGACATCTAGAGTGCGATACTAGACACAGAAATCAACCCATAATCATAGCTGTCGCTCGGGAAGGCAAAAGCATTGCGTTCTTTGGAGGGAGAATAGTCCCTGAGACACCTTACGGATGGGAGAACACGAGGAGAGTCGAACGATTTCGATATATTATCGTTCGATATTACAAAGGCAAGGCTGCGTTTTTAGGTAGTAGAGCTTGAACTTCCTAGGTCAGTACGAGAACAAAACCAGCAACTCGACCCCAAGAGTACATACCTTACGCTCAGAATATGAACTTGGTTTCACTAACGAGTCATATCTCCCCTCCTTATCTCTCCTCTCTTTGGTACCTTTAGGGGACCCATACCGCTATCAAACTCTTTTTACTGCACAGCACGAACCGAAACACGTCTGGAAAAAGCGAGCCAGTGATGTCAGATGATGGAGAATCATGGGTATTTCTAATTACTTACGCTGTTGCTATGGGTGAATCTGCGGCGGAACGAAGCAGATGATGGGGAACAGCAAGGGAGGCCGTGACGTCAATAATACAAACGTCAGTCTGACCCTAACCCCAATTGCTTGTGTTTGGTGACAACAAACAGTTTGGGTTCCTCACCAGCGACGAGCTTGTTCAAAGTCAATGCTTTCTGAACCAATCCTCCCAAGCAAGTGTTCCGGGCAAGTTTCTACGATGGAGGTATAGGTCACTGGAGAGTTTTGGAGTTTTTGGATGGCTGGAAATCGTTATGGGAACATGATGGATTCGGTGAGTGTAAAGCTTTTTCTGTGCTTCAATTTATCACTCACCTAAGCCCTGGATTGGATAGAAACAACCTGCGACTACCAAAGTAGCTATCATCTGGAAGATCCAGAACTCTTCTTTGGAAGATTTTGTCATACCTTCACAATAACCAGTGCATCCTCGGGCCCAGCAACTCTACTCTATCGTACCTCCGTCGCACTCTGATCACGGCCTCCCTGTCTCTTCGGTGAGGCATGGGAGACACTCCAGCCTCCTGTAATAACCAAACATACCTTGAGTTCCATACACACACATCCACGGCGACACTTCCCTTGAACTCGCGACGCGCACTCGCCACCGCACATGATTCTTTCATGTACAATCCAACTCTTGGCCTAATCGTCACTCCGCCGCAACGTGCAACCTTCCCTACTCGTCCTCTTCCTTCGCTCCGAGCTGTACACGCCTTCGGGTCCTCTCGCAACCGCATCGATCTCCAATGTATCTGTCGCACTGCATAGGATAAGGAGTTCATTTCCAGCGGCGACAAGCTGGAGCATGGAGAATAGGTATTAGTGAACGGTGTCAACCTGGCTGTTGTGGCTGTAAAGAACCGTGTCTGATGCGAGTGGTGAGTACTTTTTGAAGTTTTTCCATACCCTAATCTCTGGCTTACGTTTCATAGGTGTCTACTCCAGGATTTCCTCCCCATCCCCTCCACCAGGACCCCATAGCCAAGTCACACATTGCCTAGCTAGACAGCTGCTTCAATTCCAAGTTCGCCCAACCAAGCTGCAGTATGCATCAACGAGGTACTGGGAAGACAGATATCGTCCCTCACGATTCTCTCGCTAGTGCGACTACGCCGACACCCATTGCTACCGCGACAGATGAACCACTCCCTTTCTCAGCTCAGCCTCGGAACCCATTCTTGAGCATCGTCGCTCACTACGTTTCGGACCCACGTTCGTGTTACTCTCCCAGCTCTAGCTCTTGTCCAAAGCGAGGTAACAACCCCAATCCGCCGAACGACAATGTACGCGGTGGGATATTGGCTCTAGACAGGATTAGTTGGATGGCAAAGGTTTTAGCGAGCAATAATATGAGGGACTATGCCGACGCTGATTGAGGTATGTCGTCGTTCAAACTTTCTTCGCTGAAATCGTTTCGTCTCTCTGATAGTCCCTGTATCCAGCGCAGACAGCGAAACATTGAGACCTCTCACGTCGGTCGATGGCCAACCCTTCAAGCTTCAAGTCGACCTCAACCTACTACCTGGAACACTGCCAGGACACTATTCGCTGCTCATCTACCTCGATCAGTCGAATCGCGTAGCGCATTATACCCCCGTAGTCATCCCACGCCGCCAGAAACCTCGATTGGGCACCCAGCACTCAAAACATCAGGCGAATCCTTCGTGACCGGTCATACCTCTTCCATTTCCCCCCGCGTTCCATATACAGCTCCCGAACGCAACACTATCGTATGTGCTGGAACGACATATCCGATAATTCTAGACCCGCATTCCTTCTCGCTGATACCAGCCTGCCAATCAGCCTTCTCGCGGCCTCCCGGATAAAGGAAGTTTCCATGCCTTCCTTCGCACTATGTGCTCGAACGGGTGTGTCTATCGCACGAGAGAGTGGTGAGTTCTTTTACGTCCGTAACGTCACCTCGATTCTCAGGTTTCAGATACCGCCGCCTTAGGTCCTACTCGATATGATGCCTTGATTTCGATTGATCAGGTACCTGACAAGTCAATGCAGGCTTCGTCTTGTCTTTCGCCGGTCGTTCCAGAGCAAAGTGGTGTTTCCTCGCCTTCGATAGTGAATGTTGTTACCTATATGTCCGTTTATCATCACATCTCAGTTGTCCTTCGTGGTGTAATGTATGATTTCCATATTTGCTAATCTATGAAAGCCTTGAACTCCAAGCTAGTGTTGGGATAGTTACGAGCGATAACCAAGCTCACAATTCACAGTGACCGCTTCCATATCTCGGGGCTAAAGGGTCTTGAAAATCTCAGTTTTAGTTCGGATCGAGGAGCGGCGGAGATCCTTTCGTGCACACGCCTTTTACTTCGACTTCGTGTCGAGCTGGAAATTGGCTGGTAAGGATGAATCTTATCTCGTTCGCCAATCCCAGTCATATAAAAGACGCGGCCTGCGGTGCCAGGGGCAATGCGGTTTCGGTTGCAGATTCAGAAATCGTTACACTCATGATAGAAGGAGCGGTTAAACCAGTGTAGGCCTAAGAAAGGCTTGGATCGGCCCGTGTTTAAGGTTAATCGATAATCTATGCAGGACACTCACGTTGTCTCACTTATCATCCTTCTGTCAAGAGAAGTCTGACGAAACGAACGTACCTCAAACGTGACGACCACGAAGACTTGAAATCAAAATCCGAGCTCGCTAGAAATATCGACAAACCCTTGGGCGTTTTTCCCGGCTGTCATCGCTTATCTTTTACACAATCGTTCATATTTTCTTCGGCATCCAATATCTACATATTGTGTGCTATACAAAGCGCCCTAACGTCGAAGAACCGGTTCCCACTCTGCCCACCTACTTAATACTGGCCTGGGATCGTTGTGAGTTGGCTTGGGGACACTTTGGGTGTTCGATTGCGCATGCTGTCTCGTCAGCACGAAGAGGAAAGGTTTGGATTTATCTCCTTGTTGAGTATAACGACTGTAGCGTGGTCTGAATGCTGGAAATTCGCCTTGACAGTTGTTCCTCGTTCGGTAGCCGTCTTCCCTGAGCTTCAATGACAGCATATCAGAATGTAGATGACATGACCGAGCCTACTGGATGATGACGCCGCAACAAGAATGAAAAAAAGTCGAAGGGTAGCGATAGAAGCGTAAGCCATGCGTACCTCAAACAAAGTTTCATGCGAACGCAACTTCACCGACCAGGTATATTCATTTTCTATCCCATAGAGCACTTCACAGGTTTTTAGCATGATTCGCTGACGATGAACCAAGGGAGATCGACTGCATGCGTTAGTGGCGAAGCTGGCGGAATATCAAGATGAATCGGAAACGTGCCGTGCAGTAACAGAATCATGTCTCGTCTGAAAACCATCTCAACAGCAAGATGATGTATAGTGCGTACAAAGGTTATTATGACACGAAGATACCACGGCATAACATACCAGTTTGGTACGGGGACTCTTCTATACTGATGCATGTCCGCTAGACTGCAACAAGACCCTCGAGATCTCTGAGAATCGCACGATATCACCTTGGGGTTCCCCTTCCGAATAAAACACAAAAGATATGGATATCGGAGAGGCTCAGCGTAACAGTGTTGGGAGACGAAACGACCGCACCTCTTCATAGTATTATTTCGAAATGATCATTCACTCTGGGGAAGTAATCGAACGATTTCCAGACTGAGCATTTGGGAGCGGAGTTGACGAGAACGAGCTGGTTATCGCAAATGTTTCGGTTCAACGGATTGACCGTTCAATTGGGGAAGGACGAGAATAAATCTTAGGGAAGGCCGGTTTTTGCAAGGAAAAAATGGAAAATTGTACCATTGTCCATAGTAAAGGGATAACGATTTTGACATGGCACGGAAGCGGGTAAGAGACATGTATCCGTTTCCATCGAAAACGAGCCTGTCAATAAGATGGAACTGGCAGATATCGGGACATTAAGGTAGGAAAATAGAGAAGTTATCCGAAAACGCACCATAGACCCTCAAGCGAATGCCGATATACCTCTCTTTCACTCCGGTCAACAGAACCGAGTCTCTATCCTTTAACGCCGAAGATTGCACCTGTAAGAGAAAGTCAGAAGTGATCTTGGTTTTTGAGGGTTGACTGATTGACTGAGCATAGGTTCATCGACGCACCGGAGGCTACCCGACGAAGGAGTCAGGAGAGGTCAGGAGCAAAGAGGTGATAGGGCGTCGGCGTCAATTGACAAACGCTCAATTTGACCCTAACCCAACTTGCCGTATTTGGCTGCAACAAACAGACTCGACTCTTCACCAACGACGACCTCGATGGACTTGGACTTTACGAAAGCGCTTACACCTCGAAGGACTTACCAGCCGAAATATACGATAGAAATACGCACCTCTGGAGAATTTTAACGCGGATGGTCGGTTGGAAAATTTCTGGGAGCATGGTGAACTATCCGGTGAGTAGCGATTTTTCTCACTTTACTATCTCACTCCCTGACACCCAAATAACGTCTAGATAATGCTCCTCCACCCCAAATCTGACAAAAGGCCTATTAGTTCCGCCTAATGCACCAGAAACTGGCGATCCCTAGGCCTCCGCATCACCACATCGCCCACGCCATCCCACGACGACTACTCATCTCAAGCCGGTTTCAGCTAAAACTCCACCGCTTGGCCGTCGGCTATCGACTCCCCTCCGCTGTCTGTTCCCTCCCGCAACCAGACCTACAGCTGCCTCCAAACCCACAGCTACCTCCAAACATCACCCATGAAAAACTCCGTACGCTGACATCGACAAGCCGCTACTCTTCACATGTGTACGCATCCCTTTCCCTATAAGGAGCTTCTACGTCTCCTTCCCTTAACCTTACATCACCCCTTCCATCCCTTCCGCCACGACACCCGGTACACATCACGCAGCGATTCATTGTTCTGACAGGCAAGGATGAGCAATTTCGCCTACGGAGGTCACTTTGAGAACACGCCTGTCATCCTGCATGAAAGATCGATATCCTGTATGCTTGGTGAGTTTTCATCAGCCCGTTTCCACATCATGAGCTCACCATCGGTCGTTTCGAAACTAGAACTTTGACAGCATGGCTCATCTACACCGTACCCCAGCGCCCCATTTCCCTTAATGGTTCACCACCTCGAGGCTTCATTGCTCGATGCCAACTGCTAATGGCTAAGGCAAGCATATCGTCTCGGTTTCTCAGGTTTTCGTTACCAAAGCGCAAGATCAGGATGGTTATGCGGTCAAGGTGCTAGCGTTGTAGGATGGAGGCTTTGGACCGGACATTATGGTACGTCACTCTTCTTTGCGCTATGCAATAGATCTTGAGCTCTAATATTTCACCTAGCCCACATCCTTCTGTCTGAAGATTATGGTCCTCCGACTCCTGACCTACATCAAGATCACCCTAGCACCTCTTTCACGTCCCCAGTACTCCCCATGAAAGACTCGGAGATCCGAGAAAACTCGCCCAGAAGGATCAACATCGAACGCGTCATCTTCGCTCGGAGAGTCGATATGCGTTCCGGATAAGGCAGGACAATTATCGTCGGATTCTCGCAGATAGGCGGAGCATACGGTCAAGGAGACGTTGTCGGTTGACTAGTGGTTTCCGTTGTGGTATAGATGTACGTGTTGATTTCTATGATATGGGCGTTGGTGATGTCTTGCAGGAAGGTGTCGTATAATACGTAAAAGACGTTCTTCGGCTTGCCCGGTAGCGAAGACAGCGTATCCACAGCATGCCTTGTACACGCTCCCTTGATGAATACTATTCAGAATAGATGTGTTCCCCAGGAATGGATTACCGAGAGCCCTGATAACGTCTGATAAGTATAGGCTGCCATTTTGGGGCTTCTTATATTGACCCGATCGATGTCTACGAATGCTTTTTCCGATTGACAGGGCTCGTATCAACTATTTTGGTAGTGGTGCCGACATCACTACTATTTGGCTTCTACGCGAATCGTCAATGACTCGAGTCAACCCAACTTCATTATAGAGTTCTCACATTTGGGTACTTGCATGGCTCTCGGTCCTTGTAGGAAACCCCGCAGAACGTTCCCTTGACTATCCCGTCTATGAAAGTCCAGACAATGTTACATAGCCCAATCAAAAGATAGGCTCAATAAAAGAACGCGGCCATAGAATGTGAGGGGCCTCCTCCGAGTCAGGATATTTGCTCGTCTCATCTCGGCCTTCCAATTTTATGATCATGCATTCTGTACGTTTTTCAGAGCATGAACAGGGATCGCAGACAGAACGACCTCATATTCTGGTCGATTGTCAAGCCGACGACGAGAATAATCCTGTTTAGCTCTTCAAATCGCGTTCTCTTCTGTGCCTATGGAGTCTCCATTACGCAGAACTAGCAATCACTTTTGACCCCTCGGGATGGTTTCCTTGTAGTATTGTCTACTTGCACTGCTTTTTTGATGAGGTGCAATGCGTTGGTTGATGCTCAATCAAGTGCTGTGCGCTTTCTTCGGATTGTCTCGGTGCTCAAGTACTGATGTTCATTTGTCCAGCTTTAAGGATGTACATGATAGTCGACGTTCTCTGCAGTGATACGTACAGAGAATTATCTCAATGCAGTCCTCGTGTCAACGTTCTATCCCTGATTGATTCGCAGGACCGATTTTCACATCCACAAGGCATAGTTGTGCATGTGATTCTGCGTGATGAGCCCTTCTTGCGGCCACCTTTCTCTTCCAAATACCTAGGTTCCACTCTCGGAAGAAATTCACCTCAACCCCTATGCCTACTCTCAAGGACGGGTTCCTCCGACAGTGAAGGCCCCATCTAACGCCCCATCTAACATGCACTTCCTTCGTACCACCTTTGTTGGCTTGGAAGAGTGAAAATCATGTGTCAGGCGTAGTCAAGCTCCCACCACCACTAACTAAGCCTTGAAATACTGAGCTCGGACCTAGACTGAAGTGGAATCCACGAGTTCGCATTTATACCAAAAAAAGGGGTACTCTCACTTGCCAATACTACCATATCCCACGTCCCCATCGTCGCCGTGTTGAGATCTACGAACACAAGAGTGACTTCGGCTCAAAAAGATACATCTGGCACCGCATCTAACACGATTCCCGTTATCCTTAAAAGGGTCTATATTAATATTTCTATCATTCTTAACTCCAAAATATCGTCTCAGGTCCACGCTGAGACGGGACTGAAAATTCCTGACACTCGAACCCGAACTTTCATTCGAAAGATCAACGCGACATACAAGAGTCGTGAATTTTATATTTCTACATTCCACCTGCTAAGTACTACCCGTCGTCCCACATATGTGCCTCCTGATGATCATAGCATCGCCCTTGATGCCCCAACTACTGCATCAAGATAATCAGCATTTCGGGAACGGTATCATCACCATCAAATATAAAAACTTTCAGCAGCCGCTTGCTATTGCAACTTGAACCCCTTCCTTCTGCCCATCGGCTTCCTTGTAGGGTGAAATGGCAGCCGATGTTGTTCTTATAATTGATGCTGATAAAAAGATCCTCACTGGAACTGACCTGTACGTCCTGCAACAAGCGGGCTGGTACGGCGGAAATGGAATATCTTCTCAGGGAATCAATACCACGTTTTACGGTGTGCACAGTTTATTCTCATATCCCTACAGCGCTATTTAACGATACTTTCCAAATTCAAGGTACATCACTTGCAATAATAGGAAATACATGGGGAAATTACACCTCTACGATGCGCGTCGACGACACCGAGCACATGATAACATCATACCACGGCCACTATACCCAGTGGTACCGAACTCCTTCTCTATCCGACGGAAACCATACCTTGATATTCACCGACTTTGGAGTCACGCACCGTTATGTCGATTATTTCCTCGTAACAGCCGGTGATACTACACCTCTCCCAGGGAAAACCATAGTTGTTGATGACGCAATTACCAACGAGATATGGTACACTGGACAATGGAAGGAAACATTAAATAAAACATACATAACGAAATCGCCCCAAGGCGCCAGAGCTCAGGCATTGATGAACACTACGCATATCACTAGCAACGTCGGGGATTCGTTCGAGTTTCAATTTGCTGGTACGTGCCTGATTACTTTGTTCTTGATACACACGATGATATTCAATACCAGGGTTATCGATTTCCGTCTATGGGTCAATACAGTCATTTGACAACACTTCAACGATCACCTTGACATTTGACTTGGATGGCTTAGGGTTATTAGGTGGACCTAGGGTCGATGCTAGGGTCGACATCGACCCTAGGGTACTTGGTTGTGTGCTAGGGTAGGGGAAGGGGACTTACGGGTAGTGCTGGCTAGGGTATAGTAGGGTATTGGGGACTTGGATATTTTTCCTGGCAAAGTTTGGTTAGTGCAAAAGTTGTTCATCCACGAGGATATGTGTTTGATGAACGTACCGTGTGATTTTTTTTTTCGAACTGGAGACAAGTGTACTTATGCGTCGTAGACGATAGAGGGAGAGGAAGGCAGAACATACCGTGGGAATGTAATGTTCAGCTGCACAATCCATCGTCTACGACGCACAAGTGTGCAGGCAAGCACCGTGGGAGTTCTAATATGCTCAATCAACATCCAGGCATCGTCCACGACGATGCCTGTGTAGACTGAGCACTTAATACATCTTTACCCGAGTCTGATGAATTTCTATCAGACTCGAGTAAAGATATGTCAACATGCGAAGCCGATAGCATACTCATCCGTCGTAGACGCATGAGTGATGAACCTATCATGTTACCGTTAGTACGTAGACATAATAACTTAACAAGAATAAACGTTAATAAACTATTAAAAAAGAAGCACACATCACTAAAACATTTATTGACAGAGACAAGCACTTACCTCGTAAATATAAGCTAACCGCTCTTTACATTCGTTTGTTGACAACAAATAGCTACTACCCAATAGATTCGTCGTAGACGAAGATGGGATACGAGGTTGCATGAGGTAAGTGGCAGTGAACCTGGTCCGTCCCACGCTCGGCAAAAGCGTGGGACGGACCAGGTTCACTGCCACAGGGCGCTCAACCTGCATCCATTCGTCAACGACGAATGGATGCAAGCTGAGCGCTGGAACATTTTTACTCGAGCCTGATGGAATTCATCAGACTCGAGTAAAGGTAGCAAAGCATCCGATCCCAATGTGCACACACACCTCGTCGTAGACGAGGACTGGAATCGTTACCAGAGTAAAGGTAACAAATTACAGAGCGTAGCATTGTATAGGCTAAGCTGTGTACATTGCTACTTTAATTCTTCACCCCACACACCGATTCCTATGGCGAGTCAAGATGAACGATTCATGATCGAACCGTCATTGCTAAAATGACGGTTCGTGGAGCGTTCGTTGGGAATCCTTGAGGTCTAACCGACAGTCGGCGTTGAGTGCGGCAAAAATGTTTTGGAGAGTGGGGACGATACTCTCGACAGCGGCGATGTGTTGCCGCTCGAGAGTGAGTGGTAGCCGTAGTAGTTGGGTGTGGGGTAGAAGGACTTTCTCCATATACGCAGAGGCTGCTTAAGGGCACGGGAATGATCTGGGTGCGAGGAGAATGGGTTGGGACTTGGTAGTATTCTTGTTTGTTGTTGATGTTGTGGTCGTGATTGTCGAATGCAGTGTCGATGAGCAGCGGGTGCAGGGGTACTGGGTATTGACGTTGGGGATAACAGCGATGGGGTAATTAACTTCTTCTGGTTGTCGCGGTATTGTTATTGACGTTGATGACAGGTTGGTGGCTGGACGGAGAGACGAACGCGTAAGAACAGAAAATTTTAAGTTGATAATCACGCACCTTGGTTACCATTTTTTCCTCTATCTGATCCTGCCAATGGTTCTTAAGCCCGATATAATGATCCTATGAATAATAGTTTAGTTGTAGAAGGGAAGTAATAGAAGGGAGAACCTACCGTTGCATCGTCGGCGACGATGGTGAAGGGAGAGAGAGTGAGAGAAGGGATGTGACATGATAGTCACATCCCTGGAAAGGAACCGTTCGTCTTAGACAAACGGTTCCTTCCTCGGGCGCTACGTATCGAAAATTATTGGATACGAAGCGCCCGATGCTACCCTGTCCCATCGCACCCTTCGTCATAGACGAAGACCGGCGCTTCGTATCCAAAAATATTGGATGCAAAGCGCCCACACCAAACCAGCGCTTCGTATCCAAAATTATTGGATACGAAGCGCCCATTCCTCACGTCTTGACAGCCGCCGCATTCCTCTACCTTAATAGAGGAACGGCCGGACGCCTACCTTAATAGAGCGTCCGCGGCGTCGACGTAGAGGATTTCTGCGGCTTCAAGTCCACGGGAGAAGTATCATATCTAAATATATAAAAGTAATGTATATTAGTCGTAGAAAATGAAAAGATCAGAACAGAAGACTTACCGTGAGCATGGTTGCGGGGCATAGTGGTGGTGAGAAGGAAAGAGCGGGTGTGACACAAATTCACACCCGCGGTGAGGTTAACGGCGACAGAGGCAGCATTCGTCAAGGACGAATGCTGCAGTACACTGACGGCGCCCGTCTCACACCTACCTAACATTCACCAGAAGCAATCTAATAGCCTCTGGAACGCGAGGACGACGAAACCATCGTCCTCTATGTACCCAGAGGCTAAGTGAGCTGTGGTGAGTGTTCGGAAAGGTAGAGGCAGGGGAAATGGTGAAGAAGACGGCGGCGTGAAAAAAAAGGCATCGGCGAGCGTGGCCGATGCCAAATTCTGAGTTCCGTGTACCAGAGTACCGTGTACTTATACACGGCGTGTCTGGTGCGTGGGTGGTTGCGGTGGTGTGGCGGAGATGGCGGAGAAGAGGCATCAGCGATTTACGCTGATGCCAGAGTAGGGACTTGCCACTCAAAGAACCCCCAGAACGAGTATCCTGGGGTCTTTGAGTGTTATTGCTGGAGAGGGGGAGATGTAGTCCGTGTTGACGGACATCCGCGGTCGTTTGCGATCGGTTGCATTCTGTGGGACGCGGGATTGGTATCGTGGATGTCGGTGGGTTCTTGGTACCACCAGATGGGTGCTGTACGGCGAGGATATCATTTAGAAAAACAACAGAAATTAGTAGGTTAGTTAGGGTTAGGGTTAGGGGTTAGGGGTTAGGGTTAGGGTTAGGGGTTAGGGGTTAGGGGTTAGGGGTTAGGGGTTAGGGGTTAGGGTTAGGGGTTAGGGGTTAGGGTTAGGGGTTAGGGGTTAGGGTTAGGGGTTAGGGGTTAGGGGTTAGGGGTTACTTGTCGATAATGGAGCGGCTTCTCTCGAACCGAGACATTGAAGTATGAGAGGCTTCTGGCGACCGTGATTTTGTTTGGGCAAACGGAATTGGGGGCGTGGTGCATTGTATATGGGTGATCGCCTGCTGTCTGCGTCATTATTTTTCCTCTTTTCTGCACCTCTATACCTCGATCCTCAACACCCCGAAAGGCGGAATCGCATACGTTGGCGTTGTATCGCTGAACCGTCCACATCAGGAGCGGGGAAGAAAGACAGGGCGGAAAGGATAGGGAGTTTTGGTTCGAGGGGAGTTGGACATGGAAAGAGTTCTGCGGGTTCTACGTATGAGTTGTCGTATTTGAGTTGGCACGGGTTGGTAATGAATCGCTCTCTAGCGCGCTTTCCTACTTTGCATTCTGCGGTAGACCCTGCTAATGGTTCGCCGGTAAGAGTCGTAGCAATGGACTTCTGGGATGGCGATGGCTTCCATTGTGATTTGACGGTCGCACAGGAGCTGTGAAAGCCTACCAAATGTCAGTTGTAGGTGATTGGAGAGTGGAAGAAGGGACGTACATACTTTGAATCAAGTATGAACCCAAAGACGCGTTTGACACCTCACGAAGGCGAGCAGCGGCGGAATTTGAGGGAATGTGAGAGCGACGTCGGTGAAATTCCAGGGGCGGCGGTCAATACGGCCGTGGGTGGGGATGGGGAGTGGTGAAGTGGTGGGAGATTATGAGAGGAAGGTGCTCTGAGTGATGTCGATGCCGACGCCAACCTCTCGCATGTCGAGTTGCGCCGAAAGCTAGAGCCGTCCGAATTGGCCGTATGTCGTAGATATGAAGGGGATGCTTCTCAGGGAAGGATGACTCAGACGAGCTATCGTATGTGTGGAAAGAATGGGGAGCTTTGAGTGAGAAGTGGTGGACTTTGTTTCGAGAGGCGTTGTAGCGGTGGGCGGATGGTGATGGGTAGAGGCGACTTGATGGCTACCTGGTCACACAAGAACTGTGGAAGTCGACCAGAGATTAGTTGTAGTGATTGTAGAGCGGTGAAAGGGACGTACATAGTGTGGATCACGTATCAATCATAGCGAGGCGAAGACGCGTTTGACGGAAGTGGCCATGGAATGACAGTGAGGAGCGACGCTGGTGATATTCAGATGCGATATTTGATGTAGTTGTGGGTGGGAATGGGAGTAGGGAAGCGGTGGAGGAGAGCGTCGTCGGTGTGAAAGGAGAGCATGAAAATCATGGGCGCCAAAGCTTTTCTGACGATATCAAAGGGAGATACGCGAGAAGGAAGGTTGGCAGTTCCTGGAGATGTTGCGAATGCGTACAGTGTAACAGTTGTGTATTCTGTGAGATTCCAGTGTTCTTGTACTTATGACGATTGGCAATTACATATTGAGAAGCTGTTCTTGATAGCCAACATCCTGCCTGTCGCCGGTGTTTCCTGTGCCAACTTACCCATCAAACCTAATACAACAGCTATAAAACTAGATTCAATACCTCCAATGCATGCCAAACACCCTTGTTCTTGCCCCCTTCACTCGCCCAAAGCATGTTCAAGAACTCGAAGCGTTTTACTATCAAGGGCAAACCCACATTCAACAATGTCCGTGGGGATCAGACCAACAACTGTAACACGACCTTCAATATCGATACTCTTCACTACAACGGCGAAATCGCTACCAAACGTACAGAGTACGACGAGGTATGTCTACCATCGTAGAGAATGAAGTTCTTTAGGCTCATCGTCATGTCTTCAGTTTGAATACGTGAAGCTTGGCCATGTAATTCCCTCGAAGGAGATCGGCTCAGTAGACATCACCGAGTATAAATGGAAAAAACGGCGAATATCATTTTCGCGATCGCAAAACCCGAAAAAAGATATACAGTATTGAGTTGGTTGATCGACAACCCAAGTTTACCGCACTTGTATACGAAGGTGAAGAAGCTCAGGATGTTTGGGAAGAAGATTTCCGGCAATGTTCACGAAAAGGTACTCTGCTCTGTGTCATATACTTGGGAAACAAATTTACCAAACATATAATAGGAATACGAACTCTTGTCTACTTTTCGCCCTAAATCATTCTGAAGTTCCCATGTTGATCTTTCACCACGGTGAGCCTCGTTTTACGGGTACGGAGCAGAAGGTATTGACTGATAACCGTTTCTAGACTTGATCCCAATGGCTCATCTTTATACAGAGTCCATATTCACGAATATTTTTGTCATACAATTGGCGGTTAGGATAAATTTGTACCTTGAAAATCGATAGTACTTACACTTTTACTGAGCAGAGCCAAATGGGATGCACTGTCGATAGTATATGGATGGACACCAGCAAAGGTGTTTTTCGTGCGGGACCCTCAGGACCTCAATATGGCATATGGAGTATTGAGAAGTTCACCATCATCGTCCCTTCCACCACAGACATGCTCAATACCGACACTATCTCCAGCTTTTTTCGGCAGTTCAACTTCAAAGAATTGCACCGAGCACTCATAATTGTGGCATCACTTCTCTGCAAATACCACAGCTGCGATTCCTTCCTTCGCCCAACCCTCGGCCCCAAAGCATCAGAAAAAGAGCAGCTCAACCTACAATCCTTCCTTCCGAGTTTGCCGTATGAACAGCTGCGCAGCTCTCTTCTTGGACTGCGTCTTGACACTGTCTATTCAACCTCGCTGGATGCCGTTGCAAGGTGGCCCGCAGGAAGCTATGGAATGGGAGTGGTTGTCAGGGCGTGGGCTGGATGATCAAACATCAGTCGATGGATTGACACGGTCAGCGTTTAGGGCAGCTTTCAATGCTCCTGGGATAGTTTTACTGACAGGTTTACCTCAGTCTCACAATGTGCGGGGATGATATTCTTGTTTACGCTTGCTTTGATATTATATCCCGAAGGACGTGTTGGTTATCTCAATTTCCGCGTTGTATGAAGGAAGGAAAAACTGAAGATTACTTTTGTATGCTCTTGCTTCATTATGCATTACCAATGCTCACCACTTTTCTTCTCGATTGACAGTGATCGAACCACACCTAGTTCTAAGACGAGAACACTCAAGAGAATATGACGACCTTGCTTGCTTTTTCAAGCTCTGTGACGGCGAAATTCCCCCACCTATCTACCTATTTCTCTATCCACCAACACCAATGATGGTGTCCGAACTCATCTCATGGACAGATGGACGCACTCACTTTTGGTCGCTGGACGAGAATGGCCAATCCGAGATGACAGAAGATGAACTCAATCAATGGGGTGTTTCGAGACTGGTTCCATATATCTCCTATATCGAGCTTATATCCTGGGACTCCTCCATATACACCACCCTCTACGACTGGCAAGTCGCCCAGGGGTTTGACCCAAACACCACCGATTTTGCGCGTCACATCGGGGAGCCTGAGCTTGAGATCCTTAGACCAAAAAGTGAGGCCTTCACATATTCCCTTTTTGCTATTTGGTGTATTAACCAACTTGATTCCCAGAAGAGAAATCAAGTTCGTGGTGGGAAGCCGCTCCAGGATTAGTGCTTTTGGGTTTTGAAGAGCCAGATGGACATGTTTTCGTTTTTGGGTTTTAGGCGATATGCGTGTTATTTGCGTTTCTGTACCGTTACTTGTGATTAGTCTCCAACGTCCGATATGTACTTTGCCCCATCTTTAGGCGTGTAGATGAGATAGAAAGATCGGCATTGGGTAAGGGAAAGGCGCGCAATATCTTGCTCAACTCAACTTGTCGGACCTCGCGATTCTTTACCGACCCATCTTGAAGGAAAATAGTCTAGTCTGATTAGGCGTGACGGTACTACCACAAAATACCTAAATCTAACACCTTGGGCATTCAACTTAGAACTGCCTGTCCAAAACTTTCCCCATCGACTCTTTCCGGGCCTTCCTTTCAATTCATTCAGAGTGATAGTCGCACCTGTGAGAAACTGGAGGTTGTTCAGACTCTAGAATTGTCGCTTTCCCTGTATACTCGTTCACGGGAGTTTTGGCGTGAGTACACTGCGTAGACTAAAGTCGTTCCATGACTAGAAGTTCGAGCGTGAGTCAATCTGCATGAGTGATAGATAGATTTTTTGATGCCTTCTCGTCCGTCTTTCTTCCTCTTTCCCTTATCCTTCTTCTTCTTGTCTATCTTGACGCGCTCATCAGATTCAACAACAAATCCCGAGCGAAAAACGCGTCTATTATTATTCTGCGAATCACGGAACCAAACCAAGAGTATTTCCGGTGATGTGTTTGTCTTGGGCAGAACACAGTCGGCTCTAGAACCGAAAAGACGTTCGAATGTGCGGATTTGGCGTGAAGGTGGATGGGTTGGTGGTGATTGGGAAAGGAAAAGGAATTGAAGCGGATGTATAAGGGCGGAATGTCGATACGAAGAGTTAAAAAGTAACCTGAAGACGACTCTTGCTCATACACCCAACATATCTGCCTAGTCCCGATGCATGCAGGTCCAGCAGGTTTCGAACAACCCCAAGCTACTCTCGTTGAACCTCACATTATCGAACACTACACGGAATGGCCCTCCAACTTCTCTGCCTTTACCGAACCCCTTTTCAAGTCTACTCAAAATCTTGCGACTGGCTCAGGATCGCCTACAGGTAGGCTGCAACATATCACGTAGAGGTTTCCAGAGCTCAACATTTTCTCAGCGAACTACTATCCTTCAGCTTTCAACGAAGCATTGTCGACACACAAACGTTCACTTCGCGTCTTGTCTGATGACGCTCTTCACCCGAACTTGGACCCGATCCCAAAAACGGACAATCATAGGACCATTAACCGGACGAGTTCTACAGCACGTATTTCCTCATGCAGAGATTCAGTATGTACCCAGCGCATCAACCATTCATCGAAGATTCTGACTTGTGTTCCAGTCTCGGTGAGACGAGCTGCCGCACCATGGGCAAGGCGGTATCTCTTGTCTGTGCGCCAACCTCGCTCAGAACTCCGTCATCGGCATCGTCAACAACCACCAGCCGTGGACGAAAGGGTTTCCTCAGGTGATTCTAGCACGACCCACTGCGGGAAATCGCCTTCTCGAGAATTTTCATCGTTTGCCGCACCACCACCATCTTGTTTCATTCCCCTGGCCTATGTGGCATCATACACCGAGATCTACAGTCTCCTCGTCAGTGCCCTGTCGCATCGCCGAGTAGTTGGAGTACTTTTTTCCACGGGTGGTGTACGCATGGATGCAAGTAGCAACGTCCCACAGTTGCGTAAAAAGTGCTCCTGATGCATCTTAGTCTCTCATTTCCTTGAGCTAGAGGTCCACGTTGCCCATGCTCCGCGTTCCAAAGATTTTAGACCATTCGTATGGTGTATTTGACCTCAGTATAGCCCTTCCATCCTTTCGCTCACTACCAATCTGCTGGAGATCGCTCCGTTATGCCTGCCATCCTTTCAAATTCCTAATTCTGATAATCAACCGAATGCACCTCCGATATGGCATCTAGATTATTTACCTCCTGTTCAGGAGGAACACGGAGAGCGCTTGCGCAAGTGGATAGCTGAACGCACGTAAGTGCGAATTTTGAGCCCATCTGCCTTATACTGACATGTCCTCCAAAGACAAGACGCGAACTTTCATGATCTATCAGGCTCTCGAGTACCGTATGTACTGTTTCCACATCACCGAGCTAGTGCTGACATCCTTGTCATAGAGGTCACTCCCCTTCAAATTCCATGAACGATCGCAAGGATTCAAGCAAATCCAAAGACAGTTGGTGCATGGTATCTAGTAGTACGGTACTCGATCTAATGATTTCGAAACAGTGATATGAAATGCTTGATCATCAGGCTATTCCGAGCAGGATGAAGCACCCGAGCTCTGCGCGGATTCTAGCAGACCGGTCCTCGCACTATCTATTCTGGCCTGTAACCCTCTTCACACCGATAAATACTCCGCCACTCCAAAAGCTACAACTCACACTTCAACAATACGTCGAAGTCGGGATCCCGATGATTGAAGTAACCGCCAAACTTGCTCCTGATCGTTCTCGACCTCATGCTTTTCTTACAGCACGCTTCGGCATCCCGAACGAAAGAGAGGCTGGGACAAATAACTTTGGGTTTGAACACTGCCGCTGGTGGCAAGAAATATACCTCGGAGGTTAGCTAAGATCTACTTGTGGGCTGATTACCTATACTGACAACTTCCAGCTCACCGAAACATAAACATACCGCGACATCGTGTTTGAATCGACGGCGGAACACCAGCTCCAGGTATGTACGGGTATGACGCTGCTGCGGCCTTTGGATGATGGCGAACTTGCCATGTTGTGGTTATGCGTTTCCGGCGCCCTTGAAGTGTCCAAGCAAGCCGTGCACATTGCAGACCAACAGGTTGATAAGATCGCAGCCGGGCTACAGTGGAATTCGCTTTTGGACCTTGTCTTTGGGTATGGCAGGTAGACGATGATAGGGTATGTTATTTAATCCCTCGTATGATGCGTGGCTCAACCGTTCCTGTAGGATGGACAGGAAAGTCCATCTTTCTCGCAACCACAGTTACGACTTTTCAGTTTGCTGGCTACCGCCCTCGGAGAATATTCGACATTCCGTCATCATTTGGGGATCCAACGTATTTTGAAGAACAAAGGTCGGAACTTTGACAACACCCTCGATGTCAACGTTGGTCCAGAATCAAGGCAGTGAAGCACAAGGCGAAAGTATAAGGTACTGATCCGAAAAGTAGTGTTCTATCGCAGCGGCACAATTGAGAATGCTACGGACCCCTGGGTCGTGGAGGGCCGCAAAGGAGAAGATTTTGTCGAGGGCTATAGTATCGGATTTCACGTATGCAGTCTGCGAAACGCTGGTGGCCGTACGACCAGACATGCTTGTATCGCGAAACTCTGCTGCATAATACGGTTTCTTCCTTTCAG